>PVJO010003023.1:23026-130996 GCA_004026905.1 Hystrix cristata
TTTTTTTTTTTTTTTTTTTTTTTTTTTTTTTTTTTTTTTTTTTTTTTTTTTTTTGGTGCCGGGGATCAAACTCGGGACCTTGTGCTTGCCAGGCAAGCACTGTAACCACTGAGCTAAATCCCCAGCCCCTTTATATATTTTAAATCACATCACAAGTTTTCATTGACTGGCCACATAGATTATTTTAATAAATCATCTGGATAACATCATCAGTTTCAAAAAAAAACACCGTGACAGCAGTTTATTTAGCTAATAATTAGAAACCTAATTCCGCTCATGTTGAAAATTTTAAAACGTGACTTTCATGCTGTCTTTTTAAATTTATAAGTAAAAATGTTAATTCTGAAAAATGCCGATTTAAACTTTTACAATTTTATAGATAGAAATATGTAAATTTTAGTATTGCATTATTGCATTACAGAGAAATAGCTGACTCTTGTGTGTCTTTTGTGCTAATTTTTTAGTTTCCTCATGGAACATGTCTTTTGCTCACATTAATGAAATTAAATTTGACCAAGCTTCCCCTTTGCTTGTGTCTAACTGAAGATATCACAAAGACAATTTGTTTCATCCTCCATAGAGGTTGCTGCTGCACCCTTAAAATTCATATGAGAAATTGCCATATTTATCTTTCCTTAAATAATCAGGTTTGCAATACTTTCATCACATTGTGGAAAATGGTTTGTTTAGTTACCTGATGAATAAGGCAGCTAACTAGTGGAAAGGCCTGAGATACAGTGGGGTGACCAGCCACACTGATAAAAATTAAAACACTTTAGTCTTTTCTTTGCTGGGGTGCGGTGCTGGGGATCGAACTCAGGGCCTTGCACTTGTTAGGCAAGTGTTCTACCACTGAGCTGGATCCCCATCTCTAAAATTTAAAAGAGATACAAGCTAAGACTTTGAACAAGGAATGAACTTCAGGCAACATGGAATGCGGCCCACCTGCTACTAAAGAGAGGCATAGCCACTCCCTACTAAGTTCCTAATTTTGAGAAAATTCTAACACAAATTAGCCAGTTCTTTCTGAGATTCCCATTTCATGTACACCCTTCATACTAAAATACTAAATTAAAAGGCTGAGTCCCAATTGGTCATTTTAAATCCAAAAAGCCATCTGTAATAGGTGACCACTAAACAACTGAGAAATGCCTGTAATCTGTTACCTATAATTAGCTTTAAATCAAAGGACCATGTGGCCACCCTATTCCAGACCCTTCCTGAAAATGCAAGAGCTATCCTCTTCCTCCTTATTTCCAAAACAACTTCTAACTTCCTCTTTTGGTTCACAGCTTCGTTCTTCGACATTTGTAAAACTGCGAGCCCGGTACATGCAATATCAATAATAAGATCTGTACTTCCAGGAATGATGGTGTGAAGAAAAGAGAGTCATTAGTTTTATGAATGAAGTTAATGTCTGAGGAGTGTATATCATATTAGATTATAATGATTTACTTTGGTGCCAAAAACTCGCTGACTTTCCTTGAAGTTGTTACTTTAGCTATATATGAAACAAAACAAAACAATGACAAACAAATGTGTTTCTAAAAATTCTCAAAAATTGATGAAAGGATCACTAACCTAGTAATTGACATGTTTACGTATAAAATATGTGGCAATTATATTTTTACGAAATGATTTTTGGTTGTAAGAGATGGAGTTATGCAAGAGAAAGGTCAGCACTCAAAAGAATGCCCACAGATGTGTGTACCAGGATACTTTCATAGGTGAACTGAAGAAGAGAAATCATTCTGTTTGGTGTGTAATGAAAAGATCCACTAAATACATGATACATAGTTTTATTTGATGCTCATGGGTCAGAAACATACAGTTCAGCTTCTTTGATCATTGAATGAAATATATGTTTTACACACACACACACACACACACACACACAAATACACTTTACCTGCATTTGGGAAAACAGCAACATGATAACCATTGTTATGATAGCAACAACCCATAACCCTCATTGCAAATAAATTCTGCAATGTATTTACCAATGGTACTGAAGTTTAATTTGCTTCCAGTATTTTCATTCATTCATACATAATGAAATGTGAAACTGTTTCCTAATGGTCGATTCCAGGGATTTTGACTCAGAAGAAAAAAAAATTGTTAAAATTAATTGGTTAAATGATAAGAATCCAATGAATTTTTAACACACTTTTGTTCAGAGATGGATATTTGCAAAAAGAAAAAGACTAATTTTTAAGAAATCCAGTGGGCTCTAGTCTCGGGGTAATTACTAGTCTGGCCTTCTCACCTCTCGAGTTTTCTTGCCCTTTTTGCTGGTTGCTAGCTAAGTTCCTCTCCCTGGTATGCTGCCCCCTCGCTCTTCCTCAGGAGCCATTGCAAAACAACCAAGCTTTGCTCTGCCTGAGTTGTTCTTTTGTTTTATTTTGTTTTGTTTTTGCTTTTGGCTTTGATTGCTACATGTTCTTTGCTGCCAGTAATTCTGCCAAACTATCAAACTCAGACTGCAACACTTGCAACTCTAAATTAAAATTATTTTTATAGCTTGCTTTTTAATTTTCCCTTATTTATTTTTATTTGACAAGGAAAATAATGTATTCATTTTGTACTTTTTTGATATACATATATGCTGTGGAATCCTAAGTAGAACTATTTAGCATGTGAGTTTCTTCAGATATTTATCTTTCTATGGAACACTGAAAATCTACCAGCAATTTTCAGGTTGACTAAAGTCATTATCTTGCAGAATAGATCTCTTGATCTCTTCCAGTCTCTGCTTCTATGTTTTTTTATATTTCTCACAAGTGTGAGATCATATATTCTATTTCTTTGTATGTGTGTAAGCATATGGCTTATTTCATGTACATTATTTCTTTCTGTTTTACCAAGGTTGTCACAAAGGAAAGCACTTATTCTTTGTAAAAGAAGGAATAGTATTTCATTTGTGTACTTGTTCACACGATTTGATGTTGATGAGACACAGGTTGATTCTAAATCTTGGCTACTGCAAAAAATGCTACAATAACTAGGAAAATGTAGATGTCTCTTTGTTATCTGATTTCATTTCATGTATATATATGTGTGGCCCCAGCAATGGGATTACTGGATCTAAATTCAAATTCTTGAAGGAAGAAACTTTGATAGATTACTTGTAGAATATGGATTCGTCCCATGGCTGACCAACCTACAAGAACAGGGTGTTCTCTGAACATATTTTTGTGGAACTATTTAAATTCACTTCCTGTACAGAAAAAATAATAATAATGCAGCTAGCAACCAGTATTTATTCGATCTTCAGCAATCAAGAATTACTATAATTTATGGGGTTGAAGATTTAGCTCAAGTGGTAAAGCACTTGCCTAGCTACGGCAAGGCCCTGAGCTCAAGCCCTAGCACCACCCCCAGAAAAAGAGAATTACTATAATTTGTAAACGAAAGAACCACTATTCAAACATTTGTTATAAGTAGAATGATATCTTTTGTTTCCAAAGACTAGGAATATACTAGAATGATGCAAAAGTAATAATACAAGTGAGATGTGGGTAAATTTAGGACTATAATCAACTATCTATCTCGGAGTAAATGCTGCAGTCACCCCACCAGTAGTGTGTATTCTGGAGCAAATGGAAAATGGGCCGGGTAAAAATGAAACAAGATTCCAGAATATGCTTTCTATAGATTGTATTGGCAAAATCCCACAGTAATATATACAGCTACTGTCATTCGTATCTTTGCTCATATTGTTATCAATTAAAACTTACTTTTATACATTTTTGTGTTCAATTTAAAATGTATTGTATTCAATTTTATACATTGTATAAATTATTACAATTTATAGATTGTATTATATTCAATTTTATACATTTTGTATTCAAATACGTAAATTTTGAGATGCCACATATTTGTGAATGATTGGCTGAAAATATTTTTAATTGATTTTTCAAAAGAAATGGCTTTTATTTATTCATCTCAGGCATTTTGCCACATAAATTTGCCTGTCTGCTCATAAGTGTGTGTTTGAGTAGTGACTAATTTTTTCTTTGTTTTTAATGTGGTTCTCAGGATTAAACCCAGAGACTTACACATTGGCTTACTACTGAGCTACATTCCCAGTCTCTAATATGTTTTAAAGCATTTGGTCTTGGTTGATTTTTCAATAGATAACTAAATGCATTTATATGTGTTATTCTTATTACAGACTCATTAATTCAAAATTACTTTTCCCAGATTATTCATTACATGACAAATTCAACACATTTAGAAACTTTATTAGGGAAAGTGTTACATAATAAATTACCATGAACTTAGTGGCTTGAAGTAAGATATTCATCTTGACCACAGTTTCAGTTGATCAAGAATCTAAGCATGGCATAGCCAGGTTCTATGCATTATTGCCTCTCACAAAACTGACAATGAGGCATCGGCAAAGACTGAAGAATCATCTAGACACTCCAGTGAAGACTCCAGACCCACAGCGTGTGAATAATGAAATCCTTCAAAAGTTGTTGAAGAGAAGCTAGCCACACTTCTCAAATGCACCTCTGCAAAACTGCAAGTTGAAAAGACAATAGAGTTCTATAAGCAACATAGTAGTGGCAATGTGTTGTAACTATATCACGGAAGTCACATCTCCTTATGTTTACTGTATTCTACCAGTTATAATCTCTAAGTCATCCCATATTCAATGAAACATATTAGACATAGGCACGAAAACAGCAGACGGGGGGCGTGGGTGAAGCTATTTTCAAATGCTGCCTAGCACAGAGGGTGGTTATTTGCATATTATGTAACCATGCCAATTTGTACATTATATTGTTCATTTTGAAATTTAAAATAACTTACAGTTTTAGTGCTTTTCTAGTAGCAGACCATTTCAAAGTGCAGAGAATAAAAAAGATGGTTGTATAAAACTTCTGGTAAGTAAAATGTCTGTATACTTGGTCAGAATATTTGGGAATCATAAAACTAATAAGATTCTAATATTATAATATATGAAGAATTTCAACAACTCAGCAGTAAAAGTCTTAAAAACAGTTCAAATTAAAATGTGGGATCACTGTGTTCACTTTTGCATGGTGCCAGCCCTCATATTGTAGGTTCTACTTCTTTTCCCATTTTTGCTTGGCCTAAAATTGTTCTGCAGAGCCTGTTTCTTTTCCTACCTCTAATAAAACTTTGCTACCATTAAAAAATATATATGGGCAAGGGTTTCAAAAGACATTACTTTAAGTAAAATATACAAATTGCCAAAATGTAAATGAAAATATGCTCAAATTTTGGAAAAATCAAAACCACAAGGAAATAACGACTTGCAACTTTTAAGATGGCTATTATAAAAATGGAACAAAAAGCAAAAAGAAACCAAAGACAGTAACAAGTCCTGGTGAAGATATGAAAAAATTGAAATCCTTGTGCACTGTTAGTGGGAATTTAAAACACTGAAGGCACTGTGGGAAACACTGTTATTCCATAACACCGTTATTCCTCAGAAATTATTAATATGGTTATTGTAAATGATATGGTAATTCCAGTTATGAATTACTAAGGATCCCTAAGAAACAAAACCAAAGGAATATATAATGATACAATAAGGTATGGTATTATGGAAACCAAAACTATTCAAAACCTGTCATCTCTAAGCTGGAAAACCAAGAGAGCCAGTGATGGAATTCAGTCCAAGTCTGAAGGCTTTAAAAGGAAGTGAAGAAGATAATAAAACCTGGTGAAATTGCTTTCAAATGAGGGCAGGAGAAGATAAGTGTCTTAGCTCAGAGAAAGAGCACAAATTTGCCCTTCCCCTGCCTTTTGGTTCTATTTGCCCCTCAAGGGATTGCTGGCTATCTACTCCTATTTATTACAACAGTTTCCTTAATAGAATTCTAATCTGTTCAGGAAACCCTCTCAGAAACATTCACAGAAATGATGTCTTACCAGCCACCCAGACATCGTTAGTTCAGTTAGTATGACATGAAAATTTGCCATAAAGGGTCTACATCAAAAAATTCAGGTTTATGAAAGGGTATTTTTACATTCTTGTTCATAGTAGCATTTTCCATAATGCTAAACGGTAGAAACCACAATGTGTTCAGTGATGGTTGAATGGAAAATAAAACATGGCATATACACACAACAGAAATTTAATAAGAAGGAAGAAAATTGTGATATATGTCAAGGACACTACGCCAAGTGTACCAGTGTAGTCATGAGGCAAGTACAGAATCCACTTCCAGAAGTTAACTAGAGTCATAAGGTGGAAGTAAAGTTTCCCAGAGGAAAGAGTAGGGAAGACAGGGAATTCACTGCTTAATTTGCAGTTTACAGTCTTCAAGGTGAGCTGAGAATGGGTATGGCTGATGGCTGCATAACAGTGCAAATGTATTCACGACACATCAACTGTATATTTAAAAATGGTGAAGAATGTAAGTTGTAGGTGCTATAAAACAAATAAATAATCTCTCTCAAATATGAACCTAAGAAAAATGTCATGACCGGGCCCACCCATTTAATAATAAACCTGTACAAATTTACTAATACCTTTAGAAATTTGAAGAAAAGAAAAATATCTCTCACTGTTTGCAAGACAATTGTCAACAGTATCAAATACAAACTACTTAAGAGCACAACATCTACATGGAATAATTAATGACTCATTTCATTTAAAAATAAAAGGCAAATCCATGCATGTAATCTTACAGGTTTTCACAGCACTTCTGAAGTTTTGTTAGATGTAAAACACTATAAGGTAATATTTTGGCTGCAGAAAAATCATCTACAGGGTTCATATATACTGCAATATTCTTAAATTGCAATGAAACTTGTTATTTATAAATTTCTGAATTTGTCTGGCAGGATAGAGCATACCTGTAATCTCAGCATTCTGGGAAGCTGAAGCAGGAAGATCACAAGTTCAAGCCCAGCAGAGAAAACATAATGACTCTCTGTTTTAAAAATGTATTAAGAAGGTGGGAGACGTAGCTCAGTGCCAAGACTCTGGATTCAATCTCCAAATCAGAAAAAAAAAAAAAATACCATGAATTCTCCCTAAATAACTGATGTAAAACTTTACTACATGTATTTTCAGAACACATTTCAGAAATTTAGCAAGTGATACAATTAAAGATATTAAGGTAAAAGAGAATTTTATTGAAACGTGCTCTGTTTCTATGAACATTTGGCAATAATAGCTATAATATTGTAAGTCTACAGAAATTTTCTATCTTTGGTTAGGTTTATTTTCTAGAATTTCATTTAAAGCTTATCAACAAGCCATTAACTACATACGCTAATTAACCAAACTGGATCGGCATATACCAATATGGTTCTGTCAGAATATGTGTTAAATCTCATGTCTATGTGCAGGTATTTTACTGTTTCTCTGTTATATAGTTTGGTTTGTCCATCCTTCCTAATTATACTTACCTGCTATGATCTTTCTCTTTTCTGCTAATTTTTGCATTTGTCTAATCTTTGGTTGGAAAGATTCACTTTCCTTTACAATTCTAGCCAACCCTTTCCAAACACTCAGGAGTGGATCTTTCATGGTCCTTTATTATTTTTACTTTCTTTTTACTATTCCATAGATCTACATAATTATTCACATAAACATTCTGTATCAGTACTTGTCTTGACCATTAAATTGAAAACGTCTCAGTTCGTCTCAGCCTTCTTATATTTACCTTTTCGACCAAGTGGAGTTTTCCACATATTGCATAATCAAAGACGTTACTGAATAAATAAATCAGTGTAGTCTGCCCTCTGTAGCAATCAAAGATTACATTTTCTGTCTCCGAATAACAGAAAAATTGTTTTCTTCATCCTTTCTTATCCATTCAACATTCAACAGATATATATGAGTTGTGTGTTACCCATCAGACATGAACTAAGTGCTGGGCGTAGAGCAAGGAACAAGAAAATTACAATCCCTGCAACCTGGACGTTTCAGTGCTCAGTTAAATGTATTGTGCTTCTAGTGCACTAGTTGTTCAACTTGATACATGTAAACTCATAAACAAACAAGCACTCAAATATACATAGTTTGCAAAATAGATTTTCTTTCCAAACACTAAAGTGAAAAACAGCAGAATGTAATTTTGTTCTATCTAGTGAAATGAGTATAAACCACATTTATATACACCATTGTTTCAACATGATACTTGATGTGAAAATGTATAAGTATTGAACAATGCATATAAGTTATCTCATAAGTAAACGAAAAGAGAAAAGGTAGCTAACAAGAAAAATCACAGGTCATTTACATTCTACACATTAAAATACTAGAATAGAAATTCACATTTACCTTTAAATGTATCATGTTTACCTTTAAATGTATTAGAAAGTTTACATCAAAATAAAACTACTTAAGGATGCGTTCTTAAAAATTTTCACATTTGTCGTAAAGTCAGACAAAATTAGAGTGACAAACTTATATGTCAATTTGGAGTCTAAACATGGAGATATAAAACAAGAGGTTATTATTGTGCTAGGCTACAATTAGTACAGTAATTTTTTGCTAGCGACCTTTTCCCATCATAATGGCATTTTTGACAAAGTACCAATAACAATGTTTCAGTTAGCTGTACAAAGTGTGGCTCAGTGCATTTGTATGGTGAAAATGTGATATTTAACTTGCCTAGAAAGTTCAGGAGGATATTAACTAAATTTTCTAAATGTATAATCAGCCAGTGCTTAAACTGTTCAGTGAGGTTTTCTTATGCTCTGTGGAGCAGAGACACAGTAGACCCTCCAGCCGTGACTTTCAGTTTAGACCATCAGCGTTGGTCCGTTTGCTGTGTGGCGAGAGCAGGCCAGCCGAGTCTGCCAAACCTCTGCCCGTGATGCCCCATACAGTCCATCGCCATGGTGTGCATTCAGCTGAAGATTGTTTTGGACTTCAACAAAAATTGCTCTACTTTCGATTAAATGAGCATCGCTTCAGAATAAAGTTCATAGTGGGAGGGGCTGAGATTGCTCACCAGATACCAAATAAGTAACCCTGCAGGAAGTTACAAATAGAATTTGTTCTAATAAAAGCCAGTAAGGTGTGTGATACCTCATCACTACGTCATTTTTCCATTTCTGTAAAGAACCCCATATAAGCATTCTTTATAGATGCAAATGATGTTATTTTCAGTAATACATACTTTCATATTTTATGACATACCTACTTAATAGTTATGCTACATTTTACTTATTGCACAAGGGCACACGAAGTTTGTTATAATTTCTGTATTTTGTTGAGCAATTATAGTAACCTCTGACATGTTTCACAAAATTTAAAGAGGCACTTACATATAAAAAATGTAATCTATAATGTAATTTAAATTAAATATATATCATAGTATTTTTCTCTTTAGAATTGCATAGTACTGGCAAAAATGGATCCATCATTCTTTAAAAATTAAATTTATTTTCAACATTTTGATTCTAATGAGAATTCAGTTGTATTTGTATATACGCATGTTACACATACAGTAGTACCTTGGTTCACAAACTTAATTCTTTCACAATTCAGGTTGCAGAATTCATTCCACGTGGATACTAAGTATTAAACAAAACTTATCTATAGCTTGCTAATTGTTAGTGATGGCACTTAATATTTTATTTATTTTTAGAATGTTTTGTTTTAATAGTAATTTTTATATATTCAAGAGCATGGAAAATATGTATACATACCTTATTTAATAAAAAATCAGTGTTTATATAGTAACCCTCAGCTGTATAGCTTTTAATAACCTGTGCGACATTAGTTGCAGGAGACAATGCTCCACGAATATGTTCATATTTCTACACTGTCAGGGGTGCGAGAAGGTCATATGAGATAATCAACTTTACTAAATATGTAAAGATATACTCTCTGTGAGATCAACTTGTCAGATTTCCACAGGAGTGAGATTATGAGAGTGTGTTGTATTTTCCTTTCTGTGCCTGACTTGTTTTACAGAACACACGGTCTTCAATGTCCATGCACGTTGTGGCAAATGGCAGCATTTTCTGCTGGGTTATTAGCAGCTGGGGAAAGTTAGACAGGAAGAGCGACAGAGAGAAATCAAAGATCAGGTGCGGCGCGCTTGGTAAATGGGAGTAATATGCAGAATAAGTTCTGGTGTTATATGGCATGACGGTGGGCTGAATATAATTGATGAAACATGCATCATATATTTCCAGATACTTAAAAGCTCGAGTATTGAAAATACTCGTCATAAAGAAATAATGAAAGTTTGAGTTAATCGATAGGTTAATTATCTTGAGTTGCTCATTACTCGATTTATATTCACATGAATAAAAAATCATACTGCATCCCTTACTAATATCTACAAATATTATGAGTCAGTCAAAAATAAAAATAATTTGGAATCAAATATCAAATATCTGCACAATAACTGTCAAATAGTATATTCTGATATAGCTAACTCTCATCCTCTACGGTATGATTTTTAGAGATTTGACTAGTAAATTGAGTGGAATATGAACTAGTCTCACATCTTAAAGACCTTTACTGCTGCTGTGATTTCCTGCTAAAACTCTAGGATGAAAGAATCACAGAGGTCACTGCACTTCTCATGAGTTCATCACACATCGTTTGGCAAACGAAATGATCTCAAGTCCGTTCCGTTAAGTAAAGTTAGCTGGTGGGCTTTCTCGGTCTTCACTGAGTCTCTTTGAGCCTTCAGTCTCAATCTTTTTTTAACTTTGCAAACCAGTTCAAAAGTGATAATATCACGACTAAAAAGAGAACTTCATATAAATCCTGCACATCTTAACAGAATTGATAGAATAATAACACTATTTTATGCACAAACTTATGCCTATTATTTTGCAAACATAAATGTGATAGAGATATTTTCTAAACCACAATTTACTAATCATGACCAAAACCAATATGAATAGTTCTATATCTGCCAATCAAATACAATTGTTAATTTAAACTATTTCACGAAGAAAACTCCGAGAATAGATTGGCTAAATGGTCATGTTCCCAAATCTTTGTGAACAATATAACAGAAAATTATACAAACTTTTCCAGGAAGTAAAGAATGAGAATATCCTCCCTATTCATTTTACAAACTCAGTACAGAGCTACAAAAGAGATTATGAGAAAGACAAGTATAAGACAAAAATTTTCATGAAAATAAACATATTTTAACAAAACAGCAAATGAATCTAATGATGTAGAAAGCAAAGAAGAAGTGTGATTTTACATATGCGAATGTTTCCAGTTCAGAATCTCTTAACTACTAGTCAAATTAATCCAGAAATGAGAAAAGAATATATGTACATCACATTTTAGAGATTACTTATTTCTGATAAAATTATTGAATATTTGATAAAATGTAATAACCTATAGATGATGAATTCCAAACATGAGTAAAAACTATTCTTAATTGATAAAAGTTATCTGCCAAAATTTTACACCTTCCCTCCCCTTCATAGTGAAATAATAAATGCTTTATCTGTAATAACATTACAGAGGTAAGCACACCTACTATCTCAACATCCACAAAAATTTTACAGTTGTATGATAGTATGATTAGGAAAGGTGGATTCAAATTGCAAAGAAAGAATGCAAATGTCTATTCTCAGATATAAAGATTGTATAAATAATAATTAAAAACTAATGAAATATTTTTTTCTAAAGTACTTTTTTTTTTCTACCAAGAACATGTATGGGTACATTGTACACATAATGATCATATTCAATATGGTTATTTTGTACCTGTACATGATATATCTTTGTTTCCCCACCTCTTCCCGTCCCCTCCCTTCCATTTCTCCACCCTTCCCTATTTGCAACAGGTTTATTAAATTTTTCCATTTTTCCCCTTTCATCTTTCTTTTCTTTATCCTTTCCTTCTTTTCCCCCTTCTCCCTATTTAGTTCTCCTCTTTTGAATTCTATCTTTATTTTACACAGTATCTATTATGCCTCTTAGCCTTTATTTACACTTACAGTTTCTCATATCAGAGAAACAATTCAATGTGTGCTTATGAGTGTCTAATTTATTTCACTTAAGAGTGTGCTCTCAAGATGCATCCATTTACCTACAAATGTCTCTAATTTATCCTTTTTATGGCAGAGTAGTACTCCATTGTGTAGAAAAACCACATCTTCTTTAGCCATTCATTAGTTTTGGGGTATTTAGGTTGTTTCCAAGACTTAGCTATTACAAATTGTGTGCTTGCTATGAACATGGTTATGCATATATTGCTGTGGTATGATGATTTTAATTCTTCTGGGAAGATACCAAGCAGAGGAATAGCTGGGTCAAATGGAACCTCTAGTTGTAGCTTTCTGAGGAATCTCCACTCTGATTTCCAAGGTGGCTGGACCAGTCTACCTTCCCACCAACAGTGGAGGAAGGTCCCTTTTTCCCCACAGCCCTGCCAGCATTTGTTATTGGTTAATTTTTTTTTTATAATAGCTGTTCTTTCTGGAGTGAGATGGAATCTTAGGGTTGTTTTGATTTGCATCTCTTGAAAGACCAATGATGTTGAACACTTTTTTCATATATTTATTTGCTATTTTTATTTCTTCACCTGAGAAAAAAACTAATGAAATATTAATTTCATTAATGAATTTAGCTAGATTTTTGTATAAAAGTTAGTTTTTCAGTTAGAGAGGTAGAAGCTAAGAAACGGACTATAGGGATTTACATCTTGAGGGGTGTTGATGTCATCAGTGTATGTGCTTGTCAGAACAAGTCAAATTAACATTTAAATTAGTTTTATTGATTATGTTATACATATAAAAGTGTTTTCTAAACTCATATGACAATTACATGCAATTCTAGTTCCCCCAAACTGCTAAGTGGTAGCATGAATTTAACATAGGAAACAGATGTAGCTCATTTATTGTACTATTTATACATTTTTCTGTGTTCAATTATACTTTATTATTATAATGTTACAGCATAAAGCATCTATTGAAGAAAGGAGACTTCTTTACATGGATGACAAATTAAAAAAAAAATTCTCAACACTAACCTTCCCTGTCCTCAACTCTTGCATCAAGCAGAAGACTTTTGGGGCTCCCGGAACATTCTCCCACCATAACACACGTGTTTCCTGTGGGGTGCTGTATGTCACTTTTTGCCTTTTTAAGGTCCTTGCACTCTGTTCTCCTGTTTTCCACTTCAGAGAGGCACCAGGTGGGGGTTTCTTCACAAGCCCACACTCAGGCGTATAAGTGAGTGTCCCCCCCCTGCTGCAAGCTGCATCCAGGGATCAGATGTGGCTGGTGTCTTTCAAGAATGAGTTTAATTCTCTTCAACTCAAATATTTTTATATAAAATGCAGATCATTAGTTTAACTGAGGACTCTACTATTAGGCCATCTTTTGAGATAATCCCTGAAGAAATAATTCTAATAGTAATTCTAATAATACTAATACTATTGGCTAGTATTTGTAGAAATTATCCATATGCCACGAAGGGGGCAAAGTCGATTAGCTCAACTCATGGATGAAATAAATGAAAGCCGGAGTTTTCTTTATTTTCACAGATTACAGAGCAGGTAAATTTTGGCTCCAGAGTAAATGCAGAGCCTCTTCATCTATAGCCAGACATCTGAAGCACAGAATTCTAAATACTTTGCAGTCATGTGTGTGTCTTCATGGAAATATCCATTAAGGAAATATCCATTAAGTCTCATCCTATCAGGTAATGTGTATTGAATGTTATTGAAAGATCTCTGCAATGCTAATGGAGATGATTATATTATTTATTGCTTTAGATTCTGTTATTTTTACATTTGTTTGATCCCCCAAATCCTTCTGTCTTTGGAAGTTGATTGGAGGTGAGACAGCTGTACTCATCTGTAGATTAGTCCAGCTGGCTGCTGTTGGGAGGTGGACCACAGTTAGCGCAGGGTTCCTGGGGGTAACATGGTTACAGCCATGTTCTCATACCCATCGTTGGGGGGGCATTATTGCTCTTGCTGGCCTCTCTCTTGTCTCTGCTTTGTGACCTCATATTTTAAGCAGTCGTCTTCCATGACAGGGCCTTTCCCAAGTTGTTTCTGCATTTGTGCCTGCAAACCATGGACTAAAACTTCTGAAACTGTGAGCCAAAATAAAACTCTCATCCTTTCAGTCATAGATGTTGAGCATCTATGCTAAATTCCCAGTGCCAAGAAAGTAACTAAGAAAGACTGGTGAATATGGTACATTTCATTAATGAGTCCTCTAAATGAGACAAAGGAAGAGGAAGAGACCAATAAACGATAGATCAATGATAGATACGTACATACATAATGAATTACATCAAGATTTTTCACAAGAGAATGCTTCCAAATAAACATAAAAGAAGTGACCTATTAGAAAAAATAATTTTGATTTCTCAGTGAAGTAACTGATCCTGACAAAGATTCTCAATTCAAGCTAAAGTAACAGGTGAGAGTTTGTTGGTTTCAGAGTATTCATACTAACTAAAAATTCTTGTTCATCATCAAGAGAAAGATTTCCCTGCTAATGGAGAATTTACACAGAAACCATTTGAATTAAGCATTTAAATTTGGGAAAATGTCAATATTTATCTATTCAATAATGCAATGGAAATTAAACACTACAAGTTTTATTGTATTCTTGTGAAAATCATTAAGTTGAACCAAATCAATTAAAATAAAACAGAAAATAGTAACAGTGGGAAAGCATAGTAAACAATTAGCTCAAATTGCTCCAGTATGTCAAGAATCTGAAGCACAGTGTAAGGAGAGGAAATTGCTCTGATTAAACAATTAAAAAACATGAAACACCAGTACAGCACGTGTTTCTTGATTTGTCTGTATAGCTTAAAAAAATCTATGAATGAAATTTTGGGGACAATTAGAAAAATTTGATTTTTAGCTGTGAATTAGGTAATATTATTTTATCAGTGATATATGTTTTAGGTATAAAAATATCATAATGCCAGTTCTCAAGAGCTAGATGCTGAAGTATTGGAGGCAGAAGGTTACGATGACTACAGTTTAATTTTACATCATTTAGAGAGAAAAGTTTGTGTGTGTATGTGTGCTCTTTGAGTGTGTGTGCGAGTGTGTGTGTGTGTACACTGGAGAATACATTGTATTTCTTTGAAATTTTCTATATATTTAAACTTTTTCATAAGCTGGAATAAAAATGTTATACATATCTCAAGGCACTTTTTAGCATTCACCATTCAGTGCTGAACTTTCTTCAGACACTGCACTCTGTGTAACTGGAAATGTGTAAGCACATTCAGGATGCATTTAACAAACAACAATAACAGAAACAAGGAGAGAAATCTTTTGCAAATGGGAAGGGGACTAAGAGATGGAGTACGGGACAAGGGTGAGAGGGGAAGGGAAGGTAAAAAGAATTAAGATGTGTTATGTACATTTACCAACTCCCCACAAAGGATGCAGTCAATATATAACCTAAATACCTACTAATTGATTTTTTTATTTTAAAAATTTTAAATTCTTTCTAATCATGGTGATATCGTAGCATGTATTTAATGACTATTTCATAAAATCGTATGTATACATTATATTTACACCTATCCTAACATTTGCTTATACTTGTTCTCTTTTTTATTGTGATTTGCCTTAAGGATTTTGTTTTCTTTTTTGTTAAATACTTCTTTTCATCTCCCAAACTCTGTGTGATCTTCATATGACTCCAAATTCCATTCTTTCTTTTGGCCACTAAAGTAGAATAACATGAGATGTAGCTACATATAAATGTGCATAAAAATTCGTATTTGAAGAAAGTATTTTCAACTTTAATGGCATCCCTTGTTATATTTTTAACCACCTTTGCTTCAATAGAATGCAAGGTTTTTTTACACTTTAATGACATTCATGGCAGGAGGTATTTAATTAGATGTCAGGCCATAGAATAAAGCTTAAAATAATTTCTGTTTACATAAACTTATATATTACTATATTTGGAGAATGCCAACTAATGTGTGGGTGGACATAAGTAAATGCAATACATGAAACAAACCTGTAGGGGAAAATAATTAAAAGAGATTTTTATATCTGTATTTGTCACACTACACTTATATGGAAAGACAGTGCTTTAATGTTACTAATAGGAAGCTATAATAGGAAGTTATGTTTTTGATTTCTGTATTATAGGTGATATTGCCTTACAGAACACTTCTAAAATTAATGAGGTAGCACATATTCTGTGTTCTAAGTTGTTAACTGGAATCTGGCTAATTATAAAACTAAGTAATTGGGAAAATTTTCATTATCATATAAAAATGTAAGAAAAAATTATTTACAAATAAATATGTTTTAGTGCTTCTAGCATCAGTTTCCTCTTGGTATTTAAAAAATTGCCACAAATTCAGAAACTTAAATAGATTCAAATGTATTATCATGGCTTCTAAGAGTAAAAGGTCACTTAGCAGAGACCTTTCCCTCCAGGCTACAAGCAGTGTGTCAAGCCAAGTTGTAATTTCATTTAAGCCTTGTGGCTCTATTCTAAGATCATGCAGCCACTGACAGAATCTATATTCTCTTGCATGCAACCCTGGAAATTCCAGAGCTCTGTCTTTAAGGTGAGTAACAAATAAACTTCTGATGGAGTCCTTCCCAGTTAACGGCTAACTGATTAGGTCAGAACCACCAGAATAATCTCCAGTTTGATAAAGTTAAATATTTAGTAACATTACCACAAAAGTAGTATCTCGCTATATATGCCAGTTTTTTGAGTTCTCAAGGCAGGATAATATTGAGAGGATTCAGTGCAGGGACAAGAATTTTGAAGGGGAAGTTCGCTTTGAAACCCCATCTCCCTAAAACAGAAATTGGAAAACCTCAACTCAAATGTTGGGCCCTGGGACAATCACGTAAGTAAATGATATGGAAGCATGATGTGCCAAGAATTTGTTTTCCAGGAAAACTACATCATGCATTTAAATTCCCAAAGATTTATTGTGTATTCTTACTAAACATTAGACCATATATAAATGACATAATTAGTCCCACATTCACTTATTCAACCATCTAGAAAAGCATTTTTAATTATAAAGAAATTTAGAACTGTTCACTAACTATGCACTGTCATTCTTAATATTAAAAGTCCCATACTTATAAATCCATACATCAATTTTCAAGACTCAAGACAAAACAAGTCTAAACAAAATCAGAGTGTAGTAACTGTGTAATATAGTAGGGACCAATTATACATAATTTTTTTAATATAAGGACTCAGGCAAATATCACAAGGGTATTTGGTAATAGAATAAAGAAAAGTCAGTCCATGGCTTTGAGAGATCTGTTTCTCTTTAGAAGTTTCCCAAAAGTAAATATTTAAGAAATTAATTGGGACATTGACAAAATTGTACATACAACTGGTTCTGAAACATGAAGCTGATAATTCAATATTACTTGAAATCAAGCCACATATATATCATTTGAAATATATATATATATGATATTGACATTGACATTTTTAACCTTAGGGGCTTACAAATTTGTATGTTCCTTTTCACCGTCATATTCTATATCTGATCTGCCCAGAGCACCTGGCTCACTTTCTCTTCAAAATACAACCATCATTCACAATGTCTTGCTTCTCTGATGCAGGCAGTCTGGGATTAGCCATCATCCCACTTGGTCTACATTACTGGATTAGCCTCTATTTGTTTATTCTTTTTTCTCCTGTATTTCTTTACTTTTTTCTCTCAATTGTTAAATATAAATTCAACTGTGTCACATATTTTCCCAAAACATTCCTGACAATCACCATCTAATCATGAGAAAGTCTATCGGGGAGAACAGTCACTATTACTCTTTTAATTTGCTTCCTTCTTCTCAAATTTATTACATTCCCTGTACATCAACTGGCTTCCTAGCTATTCTTATAAAATCTGCTCTTAGCTGGGAGATTCCACACGTGTGATTCACTCTACTTCTAAAGCCCATTCTCCAAATGTCAACATGACACACTTACTGTGCAAGAAGAGACATTGAACATATTAAGATGGTTACATGCACTATCCATTAAACTCAGATTTAAAATCTATTGTAATAAAAAAGAGAAACAAAGAACATCATGACGACATAACATTTTTTAAAAATACTGAAATTCCACAATTGACATGAGAACCTATATGCTAATTTTTTGTCATAAGAATTAAACTTATCAACTAAAAAAAAAATTAAGCTTATCCAACATTTACCCTTAAATTATTATTTCAATGGTGGATACAGGCTGTTTATTTTTTCTTCATTTGAATTTAAAATTTATGAGAATTTGGTAGCAGACAAAAGAGTAAGATGTCACTTAAAATAAAAACAGAGGTTAATACTCTCCAGGTCAAGCAAAAAGGATTTGATGCTGTATTCAAGGTAATAATATAGCATGTTTTTTTGAGACATGTCTTACTACATAGTACATGGTGGCCTAAAACTCACAATTCTTGTACTGTGGCCTCTGGAGAGCAGAGATTACAGCTGTGCAACTTTATGCCTGGTTTATAAAGTCAAATTAGGAGACAAGTCTCTAGAACACCTCTGGATATCATGAATATGTAAATATTCCTTAGTAATCATGTTTATAAAACATTAAAATAGTTCTCATCTACATCTATTTTTTAGTGACCAGATATCTTGGTAAACCAGTTAAATATTTACTACAGAAAGTTCGGCACTATTGGAAAATTGCGATTTGGACTCCTATGGTTTTGGCCCATAAATGGAAATTCTTCACTGAAGCTGGAGTGAGTGCAAAAGGAAGCAAGGAGATCCCAGCAAGAGAAAAATAAAATCATAGCAAAGAACCAAAGTACCAAAAGGTACAATAATAGTAACTAGATAAGTAAATCAGCAAGCAAACTCATATTGAGTAAGTGGACCAAGTGAAGCTGGTCTAATGATCAGGAACTGAATGGCAGCAGAAAATGATTCTGACACTTTAAAAGCCACCCCAGCTCTGTCCTTGATTTCCCCAGCAGGCATTTGCCCTAAAGCCGGGGATAGAACAAATCCTAATTCAAATCATAAGTAATTCAAGTGGGATAAAGGTTTTGCACTCAGGTCCATACTTCTGATCAATTGGGATACCAACCAAAGCTGTGTCTAATGGTTTTAGATGGAGTGGGTTGGAGAAACTTTCGGGAAGATTTGATGAGAAAGGAAACAGCACCAGAACAATAAGAAGAGAATTACTAGGCTGAAGGCAGACCCAGAGGACGGCCAATCAAATTAACAAAACCCAGAGAATCGGATGACGAGTAAGACAGCTGGAAATTTACCAAGGTAGAAGGAAAGCAAACAATTGTCTCTAAAGAATTAAAGGCACGAAAGCTGGTAATTAACTTAATTTCATTAGTCTCTTTGATTATTCTAATAGGATAATTAGACGCTGGTATTGAAAAATCTAAACTCTCCAGATGAACCAAAAGAAACAGTATCTGGAGGAAATGGATAGCAGGTGAATACTGACTACAGATGAGGCAACCTCCCACATCCCACTGGGAATGAGAAAAGCATGGTAAGCGAATATTTTTAAAGTCAGGAATATTATCAATAAATGTGTTCAGGTCGTGAATCAATTCCTCAGGAAAACTCAGTTTCAGCTTTTCAGTGTACATATCAGCAGTGGCAGAGAGGTGGGCCTCACACCTGCTGCGGCAGAAAGATTATATGTTGGTTTTGCTTACACCATACTAGTTATGAAGTTGCTTTCATTACATTCCAGGACACCTCCACCCTTTGCGTCAGTCATGAAAGACTAGACCACGTTTAGGTTACCAGAAATCTCCACATTTTAGTAGTATAGCCAGTAAAGTTTATCTTCATACATCCCAAGTCTGCTCAGGTGCAATTATTATAGTAGAATTCATGTCTATAATCTCATGTTTTGCTGCTTCCTTATCAACAGGTGAATTCCAGGTCATTGGGGCTAAAAAGAGTAACCAAAGGTCACGTGGACATTTGTGTGTCTCATAATGGACCTATAATTTGGTGTCTAATTTTAACATGTTTTTGGCCATGTCTAGTTTCTTTGCCTCAATTACGTTCAGACAAACACAAGAGAACCCACTAGTGGTGGTCGATACTGATGTTTCTAACACAGTATCTTTCTGGAGTTATAAAAATCCATTAATTACTTCATTTCTCCGAATCACTTAAAAAGAGGTTAATATATGGGAATTTGAAAACCAGGCTGAGCCCACTTTCAGGACACATACGAGGTTTTTCTCCATGGCGAGCTCAGCTGTGGATATGTGTGGAGCTGCTGGTCTCTCATGAGATCCAGGAGAGGAGCAGCAGATGCCAGCACAGTCCCTTGACTTTAGTTTATGCAAAGCCCACTAACACGGTTAAGGGTGGTATAGGGTTTGGCTTCCCATGATGATAACTACAAGCACTTCCTCTGTGTTAGATGAAGAGAAAAGAAACAAATTTTAAAAATATGTATGCATATAACGTTTATGCTATGGAAGATGATGCTTAGGAAATTTTGGACAAAATATATAGTAAAATAAGGAAATAGTAAAAATGGAAAACAGAGTTGTTTTTTTTTTTTTTTTAAAAAAGATAGTTATGCTACCCAATATCCAAATAACCAAATATTGGAAGTTGCATAATTGCAAACCAGAGGAGGAGAATATTTTTTTAAAAAAGAATATTTAAAAATTCCATATTGAAAGTCAGATTTTATGAATTCAAAGTGCTCACTATTTACCAAGTACAGTGGATGAATGACTGGTTAATTCAAATACTCATCTGAACAAAAAAAAGACGAAGAAAAGAAAGTCATATGATCTTCAATAAGCAGGGGAAAACAAATGCCTCATATGTGAAAAATCATGATTCAGGATGGAACCACTTATAAGCAGCAAAGCAGAAAGAGAAAAATGAGTCTTTGACACTTATAAAAAAAAGAGATTGCTAATCCAGAATTTTATATTTGAAGCACAACTCAACACAACTTTAAAATAAAAGAGTTATTTCCTCGTGAATTGGTGCTCAAAATTCCCCCTTCTCTTCTCTTCTTGCTAAATAAGTTTGTAAAATAAATAAACAGCTAAAACATGAGGGAGAATCAGGAGATAAAAAATAAAAATTTTAAAAGTGAAAATAACAGAAGTCCTTCTGTGACTGTTTAATAAAAGACCTGGGGAAAGAGTAGTGCAAGGACTAGATCTTTACACAACAGAAATATGATGAATACATGTTTATAAATTCCAGAAATTTTTACTAAGTTTCATAAGAAAAGAAACTTTCTGTACGAAGCATGACAAGCATTTACATTTTTCAGAATAAGTCATCATTGATTACATGATCAAAAACAGTAATATATTAATACTGGTAAAACTAAGAAAGGAAATAGAGGAAAACGTTAAAGAGGAAACTATTATCATAGTGAGTCACTGTACATTGCTAAAAGCCAATAAATTATGAAAGGGACATAAAACATGCATTTAGAAAAGTGAGAGTGAATTGTAAAAAGAAAAGGGAGGAGAAACAATCACCAAGGGGGAAGGAGATTTAGCTCAAATGTTAAAGCACTTGCCTAGCAAGCGTAAGGCCCTGAGTTCAATCCCCAGCACCCCCAAAAAGGGAAATGATTACCAAAGAAGCAGGCCTTGCTGATGGAATACTGTCAGTTCAGACACAACTCTTACACAGAATTGGTTGGTACAATTTTCCTTTGAAACCATTTTCACTTACTAATTTGATTAAAAATTAAGAAATAGTACTGTGTGGAGGATAAATATTTTAGAAAGGTCATTACACGCTTGATATGTTAAATGTCATAAATCCCTTCCTGTGGCAACCAGTTATGGAGCTTCTGCTCTGGATTTGTTACCGTGATTAGCTTTGTAGATAGATCATCAAAAATGGGTTCCATTCCATTACCCTCATATACTCTTTTTCTGATTGTGATTTGCTCATTTGATACCAAACTGTGATTTATCTTACTTCAGGATCTATAGCTTTTGACTGAGAGCATATTTATCACCAAAGAAGACAAATTTTAAAGAACAACAACCCTCTTGTGTTTTGCATTTTTTGTAGGTTTGAAAGCAGTAGATATTAATTAGTTCTGCTGCTCAAATGTAAAGAGAAGATTCTGTGGCAAAGTGACAAACGTGACAAGATCAAACTACAAGGCAGTTAGTCAAGGAAAATGCCTTTGAGCACAGAAGGAGAGAACATACATTTACTTAGTATGATAATACAATTCTTGTTAAAGCTGTTGAGTGCCTATATGGGCAAAGTGAATAGACATATTTGTAAATGAGGTAGTAAATTAGCCCCCACCTCTAAAAAATAAAATCGTTTTAATATAAAGTAATATTCAACTTATTATGGATGTAATATTCAGAATGCGTCTTTGTAACAGTATTTTTAAAAACATTTAAACTGTACTAAGAGATTTAGATGATCTATCTCCCTGATAAGCAATATAAGCAAAATTCAGAAAGCCAAATATTGCTCTCTCATATCAAGAGAGAGAGAATGAGTCAGAGACAAGGGGAAAAAAGAGAGATGATGGGCAAGTAGAGAGGAGAGTGGAGGGAGGAGTGATGTGTGAAAATAATCAAAGTATGCTGCATGCAGATACCAATATCACAAAACAGAGAGCCTTATTTTGTATAACCAACATGTACTAATAAATATGCTGAATAAAATGAAGAAATTCATTTAAAACAAACAGAGAAAGAAGCTCCTAATATTTCATGAATATATTTTGAGTCAAAGTGTTAATAACCAATTTATTTAAAATATGCATTTTTGGTATTCACACATACAATGTCTCAAATCTCCTTTTAAATGTCGAATGTAAGAGCAATGTGTAAAAGTATTACTAAATTTAATTGAAAATTTTTGTACGTATATTGTTAGAATTGGGGGAAGAACATTTTAAAATATTGTATCTATTTAGCTCATTTGGTAGCGCGTTTGCCTAGCAAGTGCAAGGTCCTAAATTCGAACCCCAGCACCCCCCCAAAAAAAATTCTATCTAAAAAAAACAGCAGTTGGCTGAAATACTGTAAACAGTTTGAATATGCTGTTTCATTTTTTACAATGGAAACAGTTTTAAAGATATGGAAACACATAAGCCAATGAGAGGTAGTAATACTGAATAAGATATACTTGATGATTAGTGCATTAAACTTGCCCAAAATATTTCTACTTAAAAAAATCATTGAGTTTTGGCAATATAGAATTCAATCCAAACTCAGGAATTTACTAAGTGCCCATGGCTTCAGATTTATACTCCATTCATAAAAATTTCAATATGTGAAATAATAAATCAAACATAGTTACCAAATCTATTCATGTAGCTAAAACAGTTATATGTGCTATTATGTAACTTTGAGCTGATAGTTGTCTCTATACAATTTGTGATAAATAGCTCCTTAAAATACTCTCTCTTTTTATGTTTTTCTCTATTCATTTTGCCTGCCTAGGAATTATCCCTAACTTCTAAGTGCTTAATGTAACCGAGGATACTTCTGTTAATCTTGAGATTTGTACAGAGAAATTTTATACAGAGATATCACTGTACATTTCAAATACTATACAGTCATTCATTTATAGTTTTAAGTGTGAGAAAAAACACTTTTTAAACTGTAAAATATTTTAATGATTTTCATTGTCTTCATTTTATTTTATTATTTTATTAATTATTTACCTTTTGAGCAGTAACACACTTGAGGATGCATCATACACTATGATTTGAGTGCAACAATAATGAACTCGTCAAAGGCGTTTCATCTGGGACTGATGTGTGACAGGTAATGCTAGTTTTGAGGGCATCTAAAGTCAGGTGAGGTGTGACTGTAGCACCACTATCGACTACACTAATTGCTTAAAAGCTCTGAATTGCCACACAACCACCTGAAAATTGTGAAAGGCAAATAAACAGTATTTACAACATGAGCTTCCTGTGGATATTGAAATAAGATTATATATAAAACTAAAATATGGAACAGTTTCTTACACTGTCAAAAACTTCTATGTGCTGCATCTGGAGGGGCAGACCTTTATTCTTACTACCTCGAAATTAGGAACAAAATGTGAAAAGCAAAGATACTATTTTATTACATTATTTTCACTGACAAGACTAACAGTTACTATGCATGTTTTAATCATTTGGCAATAAGTGTGATTCAGGATAATTTGAAGGTATAATTTTACCTAAAATTGCTAAAGTTGCTTAAATAATGATCTTTATCCTTAGCAGAATCCATTTCACTTTTCACCAGATATGTGTGTTGGATTTTACCTGTGTCTGAGAAATTAGAGGCATATACACCACTAGGTTTTGCTGTTTGTTCTTTCTTTTCACTTATTTGTGTTCTTATTGAAATCTCCTGACTGAAAAGGTAAGCTTTTTATTAATATTTACCTGTACAATATTGGGTTGCAGTTCCTACATCTAACACACATTTAAGCACAAGGGCCTGAGTTCAATCCCCGGCACCACAAAAAAAAAAAAAAAAAAAAAAAAAAAAAAAAAAAAAAAAAAAAAAAAAAAAAAAAAAAAAAAAAAAAAAAAAAAAAAAAAAAAAAAAAAAAAAAAAAAAAAAAAAAAAAACCTAAAATCAGAGGCTAGATTTACAATTTAATGTTGGTTCTCGAACACATTCTATGCTTCCCAAACTGTGTCTTTAGAACACATTTTAATTGAAATAAATATGAATGTGAAAATATTTCAAAAGCAAAACAAACATGTTCCAAATTCATTCTTTATGTTCACTCTTTCTTACCGAACTATTAGACAATGCTTTCCCACACTGCACCATATTTCCCAGAAAGAATATTTTCTGAGCACTAATTTGGAATTGTGGGCTCCTTGAATTGACTTCTGTTTTATATTCTGGAGGTCATCCTTCCTCGCAATGCTAGCACTGGGTCCTGGTATCCCCTTCTCCAGAGTCCCAGGGTCACTGCTGTGTGGGCTCAAGACCAGCACACTTGGGAAACATCCCCTCCTTCCCTTGCCAATCAGCAATCTTCTTGCCAAGCTTTTTTTTAATGCTGTCACTTCATTTTACATTCCTTCCATTGCTTCCCCTGGAACTTATGTTTGTTGCAATTCTGATCTGATAAATGCAGTCACTTAGAAAGAATAGGAAAAATATATCATTCACAGTGGTATCCAGAAGAATTAGAATGCTTAGAAATCAACCTAACCAAGGAAGTGGAAGACCACTACAAAGAATACAATATTGCTCTGAAAAAAGAGATCGAAGAGGACAGGAGATAATAGAAAGATATCCTGTTTCCTGAATAGGCAGAAATAATATGTTCAAAATGGTCACACTTCCAAAACTGAGGTACAGATTTAACAAAAATCCCAATGACTATAGCAATGGCATTCATGGCAGAAGTAGAGAAAATGATCATAAAATTCATATGGAACCAGAGGAGACATAGAAGAGCAAAGCAATTCTGAATAACAAGAACAAAGAAGATCTCACAATCCCAGATTCAAAGTTATATTACAAAACTACAGTGCCAAAAACAGCATGTTATTGGCAAAAAACCCCAAAAAAACAACAACAACAACAACAACAAAAAAGCCAGACATGAGGATCAGTGGAACAGAAGAGAGAACTCAGAAACAACCCCAGGTACATTCACCTATTTGATCTTTGACAAAGGGGCCAAAAACATACACTGGAGGAAAGACAGTCTCTTTAACACATAGTGTGGGGAAAATTGGCTATTCACATGTAGAAGAGTGAACCTAGACACATCTCTCTCACCATATACTAATTAAAATCAAACAGGATCAAAGATCTAAATGTTAAAACATGAACACTGAATCTTCTGGAATATGAAGTTGTTCAAACTCTTCAAGACACAGACATAGGCAAGGATGTTCTGAGCAGAGCCCCAGTGGCACAAGAAACACTGCAAGAATCAACAAATGAGATCACATCACATTAAAAGCCTTCTGCAGAATTAAGAGACAAGCTCTAGAAGGGGAAAAGAAATTCTGTCAGCTACTCCTCAAAAGACTAATGTATAAAGAGCACAACAAAATAGATCACCCTAAATAAAAGAACAAATCAAAATATGGGCAATGGACACTTCTCAGAAGTACAAACAACCAATGAATATATGGTCAATATTACTGGCCATTAGAAAAATGCAAATTAAAAGAATGGTGGCATTCCATTTATTCCAGAAAGAATGGCTATCATCCGGAAATCATATAACAGTGGATGCAGGCAAGGCTGTGGGAATAAAGGGGCCTTTCTTTGTTGGTAGGAATGTGAACTAGTAGACTACTATGAAAATCAGTGTGGAAATTCCTCTAAAACTAAATGTAGAAATTATATTTGACCCAGATAGTATCCTTCAGGTTTCTTCCTGAAAAAGTTAAAGATAATATAATAACATGTACGTACCCATGTTTTATAACAGCACAATTAGCCAATATTGGAAACAACCTATATGTTTATCACCAGATGAATTGACAAAGAAAATGAGCTATTTGTACACAATGGAGTACTACTCTACCACAAAGGATAAACTTCAGTTGTTTGTAGGAAAATGGATGTACGTTGGGACTACAATGTTAAGTAAAATAAATCAGACACCCACGTTTAAATATCACATGGTTTCTCTTACATGAGAAACCCAAAATATATATAAAGAGTAAAATAAATTGTAGATAGCAGAAAGTAGGGAGCTAGATCTTTTTTCAGGTGAGAAGGACGTCCAGAGATGGAAGGAGGGAAGTTTGGGGATGGAAAAGAATTAAAAAATAATCAAGATGTGTTATATACACGGACCAGCGGATTACAAAGAATGGAATCATTATGTAATGCAAACACGTACTAATAAAAAATAAGAACTGAAAAATAAATGAATAAAGCAAACAAAAAATAAATTTGTGCAAAAAGTGAACACAGACAAAGAGCAGGGCAGCAGCATCTGTGATGCCTGCAGTTCATAATCCATGACTGTATGGGCCAGTTTCCCTCCCAGGATTGTTTCATGCACAATGGAGCAGACCACAACATCGCTGAAACGCTTGGCCTCTTCATTTTGCTCCCTCTCTCTATTCGTACCTGCCAAGTTATTAATTACACAGGCCACTGAAGAGAAGGGAAACTGGTCTGAGCTAATTAGTCTTGTTGCTGTGATTCGTAGAGCTCATTCCAAAATTCAGATGTTGCCAATATTTGGCACTAAGAGGGGGCCTTTCAGAGGTAAGTAGGCCCTGAAGACTCCTTCCTCACAGAGTAAGAAGTTCTTTGAAGATGGCTTAGTAGAGAGAGTTTACCCTCTTTTGCCCCCCTGGCTTCTGCCACCTGTAAACAGTGTTCTTCCCCTTGGAAGATGCTTTTCAAGGCAAAATTTTGGCTGCAGACATCAGGTCCTCACCAGGCAATGAACTTGCCAGGTTCTTGATCTGAAGTTTCTCAGTCTCAAGAATTCTCAGAAACAAATGACTATTCTTTATAAAGTTCCTACTTTGTAATATTTTGTCAGGTCACCACAAATAGATTATACTGACTATAGAAGCTAAATTCCTTTGTCTATCGTCTTCTACAGGAACAATATATTGTCTTTGTCTTTCCAAAGCATGCAAGCAAGACATATGTGAATGCGACTGGGCTCTTAAGATTGCAGAGTAATAATGACGGCACCCTCTACGTCTACCTCTCAAAGTACTGCTCATTTTCTAGGACAATGCTGACACAATGATTATGCCAAAATCCATTTCTAAAATAAATAAAATGAACAATTCCACTTTCTTTCCTCCTTCTCACATGTAACATTGCATTATAGTAATTATGATTCTACTTATATGAAAACATAATAGTCAGTTTTACCAATTTGCAGATGATTGGAATGAGACTAATGCATTTGGCAGAAAGGAATATCATTAAGCAAGAAAACTCTAAAATTTTCTTTTCACTAAGCTATGCTTCTGTTTAAATGCATTCCATTTCATTTATTCTATGGTAACAAAAATAACATTAATAAAAGAAAAAAATTGGCCATTCCAGAGATTTATTTGAACACTTTTAAACCTCTTCATTCTTTAAAGATCAAAATTCAAGTTCCTTTCTCAGCATTTAAAGCTTCTAAAGACAGCATGTGCTGATTCCATGAGACCTCCACCTCATAGCAGTCCAGGCATTTTAAAAGTGCTGGATGATGATGGAGGGGAACCACAGGGGAAATATGCACTTTTTATTTCCTTTCCAAACTGTGTTTGCCTCTAAATGTGTGCTATTGACTCATTCAAAAATCCACTCGAGCCAACCATTTGACATGATGGATGTGCAATGACCATCCTCAGCCCACCTCCTGATATTGCTTGACAATTGCTCAAGTTCCATCTCACAAGGTAGAAGAGTTACATGAATTTGAGGCGTTATTTTTTAGTTTTAAAGCAGGCTTTAGGTCAAATGTAGTTAATAGCTTCACCTTTCAAGAAGACCTTTTTCCTCTCCTAGATTAAGTAACATGGGTGACCTTATTCATCTAATAAAATGCCATCCTGTCACATAAGCTTGCAAATGTTCCCAAACAAGCTCATTAGCACATAATGATGCCAAAGAGTAACTTTTAAATGTCAACAAATACATTTCACATCCTTCTGACAATCTTCGAAAAGTAAGCAGGTAAGTAATTACCGGAAGTATGCCTTTCTCTGTACACAAATTAGAAAAATATTCTGTAAAACTTTCAATAATATTTAAAACATAAGGCAAATCAATGATTCTTCTCTCAGGATGAAAGAGTTTTAATGAGATTCTAGACTTTAAATGACCTATTTACACAAAACTCTGTTGGTACATAATGAGTACGGAAATGTGGTAACGTTTTCAGTAATATAATCTCTGATTCAAACCATAACAATATCTCCAAACTAACTGAAAAGTACTCTCCACCCAGGTGTATACACACAGACTCACACTCATACAGACCATATAAGGCAAGAATGAAAAATAATCACCATTCTTCAAATGTTATCTATTATGTGTGTAGTAGTGACTTTGAAATCCTTTTTGGCAAGATTGATCAGGAAATGCTACATTTTTCTGTGGCCTGACACAGTTCAACAGGTTTCAATGTAGCAAAAAGGGCTGAAGTAAAATCCAAGGTTGTAGATAAATAGAAATTGCTATTTTAAAAAATTGCAGTTATTAAAATAAGTGGGCAAATATAACTGTAAAGTAGTATAAAACAATGAGTGTTTGAAGTTTTTCTAAGTAAGGCAATATTTTACAATATTTGAGAAATAAGCCAATTAAGGAATAGCAATGAAGAAAATATTTCAAAAAAATAGAAATTTATAGTACAAAAAGAAGCATGGAATGTTAAACCCCATGAAGAAAACACAAATTGTCTTTCTTAAAGTCATATATTTCAAGGATTTAACCATTCTGGGCTAAGACAACAGAAAATGACCATAATTTCAAGATGTTTCAGTAATCAAAAATCTTTTCTTCGAATTTGGAAGAGGAAAAAAAATAAATTCTCATATGTTGGAGCATGATACTTACCAAGACTCTGATGAACATTTGGTACAAACTATCAAATGATGCACTATTTCACATTCTATCTTTATAACATATAATTTCCTTACTCATTTTAAACACATGAAATATACAGATGTGTCCTAGCAGACAAGTTTGAAATTATTTCAGTTTTATCAGTGATTATTTGAATTTGATCCTAAAACAATAAAGATACCTGGCTTGCATGAAGTGCCTAAGTTAAAATGTGATGGCATAAGGGAATTATCTGATTTTTGCTAAATGAACTGAAAAATTCAAGCAGAATCTGTGAAATCTAATATGCTATGGCTTTTGTAAGGATAAACATCATTCATATCTCTGGAACTTTTAAAGGAGAAGTAGTATAAATATAGATGGCTCCATTGCAATCAATTTAAGATTAATTTTATGGAAGTTTTCTTATTGTCTCACAACCTGTCTAAAGTGTGAATTCATTCCGACACTAGGGGATGTTCATTGTCATGCTGTATTTTAGTTTCTATAGTTATTTTCTACTACAGTTGGGCCCAGATAAGTATAAAGTATATATTGAGGTCTTCTCTACCTTAAAGAGTTCATCATTGTAAAAATTAGATCAGGCCATTATATAATGTATCTAATTTCAAATTTAATTTTTTGGGATGGTCCTGGGGATTGAACTCAGGGCTTTGCACTTACTAGGCAACGGTTCTGCTACTGAGCTAAATCTCCAACCCTCCCTCCAACTTTTTTTTTTTTTTAGGCAGGGTCTCACTATGTAGTTCAGACTGGACTTGAACTCGCTATGTAGCCCAGGCTTGCCTTGGACTCACAGCAATCTTCCTGCCTCAGCCTCTCGAGTGCTGAGATTATAGGAGTGTGGCACCATGCTGGGCTTCAAAAGTAATTTTTTAACAGGTCAGTTAATACAAGATACATATGCCAACCCATCACTTTCATTAATATAATTTAGTGCACATGTACCAAATCAAAGAAGCAAAATCTTTTTAAAATGAATGAAATCAAGCAAAGGAAATATCAATTTTCCAAGAAAGTGGGTAAAACTACAATGAGGAACAGAAAATAAGAATGTTGCTTGTCAATAAAAATCTCGTGGTTTCTATATCTGTTTGCTTGTGTGAATGTTTCAACATCTCTTTTGGATGGCTCACAATGCGTGTGTAATAATTTCCTGGTGCGGTGCATAAGGAATGTACCACGAAAAACATGTACCAAGAAATCCTGGAAAGTTCACTTTTTTCAAATACATATTCTTATGTTTGTTGTAAGCACATTTTCTCCTTTTCTTTAAGGAGGTTATCTTTATAAAGAAAGTGACCCCGAATATTGGTATAAATTTCACATTATTTTGTCATTGAAATTGCAGTGAATATTGTTTTTTATGCTTTACTCTCAAATAATTCTGGGGTATAATCCAAACTGTTTATCAACACAAGTTTCTCCTAATTATGTACCAAACAATATGACTATATTCTCTTAAATACTACTGAGTGTAATAGCATTTGTATATCATTTAAATGTAGCATAAGAGAATGTAGCCTTCAATAACAAGCTATGAACTGTATTATCAATTTTATATCAGGTCAGATTTATAAAAAATCTAATTATGTTGTAAATTCTATCATGCTCTGAAAACCTATTCCTGGATACGTTTTTGTGTCATTCAATTCACCCATCTGTTGTATAAGATAAAATAACACATAAACATCTAGTCTCTCAGGATACAAGCAATTTAAGCTGGGGACTGGAGGTTCAATACTGTCTGGTATTCCAGAAGAATTGCTGTAAGATATAAGCAGGGATCTCCAGGGTTTAATGAAAGGATATGGGTCAATGAGTTACATGATAATATAAAAGGACAATGATAAATCCCTGCCCTTTGCAGCAATAGAGCCTGTTTGAAACCTAAAAGTGAAAGTAAAATAATACATTTTCTTGCATTACTAGCAATTCCAAAATTTATAGAGGATCTGTTGGGAAAATTAACCAATGCCCGTGTTTTCCTTCCATTTCATATTTGAATGTTTCTCAAGAATCAGGGAAAGTGAGTACATGTAGTTTTTCCATGTATGAGAATCTGTCTTATCTCTGTCAAAGCAAAATACAAGCTTAAGAAGTAGACATATATTTTCTTACAATGCCGTGGAGTACAAATTCAATCATCGTGGTCTCTCTCTCTCGCTTTTTCTCTTTTTTTCCTGGCATGTAGATGATGGTTTTTCTGTGTCCTTACAAAGTGGGTGAGGTGTGTGGGGAGAGGCGCTAGTGTCCTATTTTAAGGGCCCAAGTGCAGTCATGGAAACCCCACTCTTATGACTTTAATTAAAATCTAATTATCTTTCCAAAGTTCCATCTCCAAATACAATTACTTTAGAGTTAGGACTTCCTCATATAAATTTGGAGGGTGTGGACACAATTCAGTCCATACCACTGAATATATTAAAAGTCAAGTCATCCTGATTTAACATAATTTGTTATCTTATTTTTAGTATATTACATTGATGAGCATTCAATCAAAGATTCCTAAGCATGTCTAAAAACATTACAACAAAGGTGAAAAAAATTTAAAAACCTAAAAAGTAAAAAGAGATTTATAGATGCACCGGATTCTGGGATTAGAGTATAGAAATGGCAAGGTGAAAACCTCTAATGCGATCTCTAAGAGTCACGTCTTTGGTTTACACACTCCCAGTTACTCCTTCAGAAACCAATCTCAGCGAAGTCTTAGGGTATTGTCCCCAACATAGTCAAGGTCCCAAATCACTTGACCTTAAAATATGGAGATTATCTTCCTTGAGACTGATCTAATCAGGTATGTTCTTGCGAGGGAATAGCTTTAAAGAGTGAGTGTGACTGGAGTTCAGAGAAAGTCCATGCACTAGAGAAGCTGCTTTTCATATAAACACATTAATATACAATATGCTCAAATGCATGTGAAATCACTTGAACTGAATTTATTTCAGTAATTTGTTGTAAATATACCAAATATAGAAAAGGAAAAAAAAAACAATCATTTTAGCTAAATATGCATCATTACCAGAAATAATTTCAAAATGTCAGGGGCATTTTTGTTCATTGCTTTGTTTATTAATTCAATTTTCCTCCTTTTCAGGCACTTATTCAGCATTTGGTTGTTTATTTCTCTGAACTGCCTATTCAAAGAAATACATTCCTATATACTTGTGGATTTTTTTTCCTATTATCCTATTGATATAAAACATCTGTATCTACAGTATTGTAGGTTTTGACACTAGTGTTTTCTTTCTTTAATATGTATTACTGTACTGCAATGTTGAATTTTATATCATTAATAATCTGTTTTCTTCAAGTTTTGCCTTTTTTTTATTTTTGACTTATTAAGAAAATATCTTCCTGAAAATACATGGTTGGCTTTGTGTTCAAATTAATTTTGTGAATTATATTAAAGTCTACAAATGAGAAACTTAGAATAAAGATGAATATAATTTCACGAACTGTACATGCCTGTTTGAACCGAGTTCGAGGAAATATCAGTTAGATTTGCCAGCAGTCAAGAGACCCTTCTAATTCCCTCTTCTGTTAATAAAATCACAGCACCACGGTAGGCACTGTTCTTCCTCCAATGCCATAAATCATCTTACTAGTTGTTGAATTTTTTACAAATTAAATTCTCTGATAAATTCCTTTTCATGAAAATCATAAAAACATGTTTTTCCTCACTTTAATTTGTACCCTCAATGATGCATATTTTCATTTCTTTCCTATTGGTTTTCATGCACCCATAAGAGGCTAAATAGCTCTAACACAAAATCACCAGACGTCCTTTCCAATGCAGCCATCTCCTTATGGACATTCATTATTATCTAATGAGTCCAAGTGTGTTATAATTGTTCCTTTCAAATGTTCTGCTCAGCAACAAGTTCCTCATAGGTAAACTGTGGTCCTACCTGTAATATATTGAGAAAGATAAATAGGTAATCCAATCATACAGGCCACACAATGAGTGCCCACTAGTTCCTATTTTTTTTTTTTTTCCCTTGGGCTTCCAATTGAGAATACTGAAGTGGCTCAGTGTTTTAAAGAATGGATTTACTGACGATGGAAGACGCGCTCCGGAAGTGAGTGGCACCAACCAACAGCTTTGTAGCCTGAATGGAACAGAAAGGAGAAAGATGAAGGTTTGCTTCTGTTTCTTTGGAGTAGCTCTTGTCTTCACCTTTGGTTTGAAATTCTGCCTCGGGGCTTCCAGACCAGACTCTTCAGCCTTCTATCACAGGACTCTGCAGTGAGCTCCGAGTCTTCAACTGTTGGCTGGATTTTTCAGCTCTCCAGTGCACAGACAACCATTTTACACGCTTCTACACCTGAGACTGCGGGCGCCCATTGTAAGCCTCCCTTGCAAATCCGTACCCTTTGCTAAATCAGTTTCTCCATTGACCACTGAGTGAAACAGACAGAAACACCACATAAATCATAGATCACTGAAATTTTTGAGAAATGCACTGTGGTTTCCTTCCAATCCTCATTTAGATGTTCAATTATTTTTAAATACTAAAAGCAGCTCTCCAAACAAAAAATGGCACTTACTTGCAAAACATATCTAAACTAATCTGAATAATCATTAAATATTTTAGTTTTATAATCTGCTTTATATCAAATTTATGTAAGACAATACTTTGTGTTTACTACTTATCCTGGATAATTTCTAGGTCTGAAAATTAAGAGCAAATGAGAAACATAAATAAATATTAATATACAACCAATGTCATCAAAGATTTTGGATCTAAATAAAGATATGAGAAAATATATATATATGTTATATATATGTATATAATACATGGGATCTTAAATTGTATAAATGTTTGACTTTAATTATAGATAGTTAAAATATATTATGATTAAGGTGCCACAATTTGAAAATAAAATACTGCAAATTATATTTTAAAGGTCCAGAGAAAAATGTCAGTCAGGCATAAAAAAGGTTGTAGGATCTATTGGAAGTTCATATGTAATATCATTATCATGAAGATTATAATTATATATATGGTTTGTGTTTTTATATTTCATATCATTTAATTTTCATTCCTTCTATCAAGGTCTAAATCTTATTGGAAAGAAAGCTATATTGTTTGGAAGCAATAACAACTTTATTGGAAGCAAAATCAAAGATTTATATCTTCTCATATTGAAGAAAAAGACAATTTTTTTATATCTCTCATCAAAGTTTTGAAATACACTTCAATCTCCTCCCTTCAAACTTTAAAAGGTACCATAAAATAATTTTTGAAAAATCCTGTTGGCCAAAACTATTAGATTATTGACAGGAAAACTATAAATCCTGGTTGGCACTAATATTTCCACCATAATCAGTTGAATTGTTTGGTTGAGATGACCAGTACAGAGACATTATATGACAGGTTACCTTTGATATAAACTATTAAAAGTTCTTGAAAGTACACGTGTTTATGTTTGTTATTAGTTGTGAGCTTTGAGACTTTGAAAAACTTCAGAGCTCAGGAACAAAAGAAAACATAAAACTACAGAAACAAACAACACAATGGATAAAGGACAGTTATTAGCAAAGTTTGATAAATGCACCACAGCACCATGTTTTGGTAGATGTGTGCGTGTACTGAGAGCCGCGGCCGTACAATATGCCAGCCATGTGAGAGATTACCAAAGCCAGAAATCTACTCATCTGAGGCTTCCTTGGTTTTTATTTACATGTGTGTTTCTTGCAATGTTAAAGCATCTTTGATACTGTCTTACTCCTAACACAAAAATACAGAAGACCTGTTTGAACAATATTTTATTTGTAATTATCTGCTGTGTACCAGAAATATTTACATATTTATTAAACTCGGTTGTATAAGGAAGCAGATACAGAGAAATTTAGTAGGTGAAAAATATAAAACTCAAGTTTTATATTTTTTTAATTTTATTTAAATTCAAAAGTTTGAATTTTATTTAAATTTTTTTAGTAATACACATTTGTGGTACATACTGATTACATTTCTCACAGTGAATTGGTACGTATAGAAGAGTCATTTTTCACAGGAAACATTTATCATATTTGGCTATAAAATGGAACTTGACACGCAAAACTACCGCTAATTGCCACTGGGTAGCCCAAACACCCAAGATATAGGGCAACATAAAATATGGTTCTCTGTTTTGTCTACATAGAATTTTAGGAAGTATTAAATACATTTACAAAAATTCTAGCAAGTTTCAGTTATTGGGCAGTTAGAGAATTTTGGTGCATCAGAAAGCTTTTTATTCCCCTACTGGTGAAAAGAGCTCCCAAAAGAAAGTAGAAGAAGATTAATGTAATTAGAAACAAGACCAAATGAGAGAAAAGAGATATTGGTAAGTGTGATTTTTGAAAATTCCATAATAAAAATAAACTGAAAAAAATAATTCTGTGCAAAAACAAATAAAAAATTATTTCAGAGAAAGTCCAAATGATCAAGGAAACTCATTTTGAAAAGAAAAGTAATTAATTTAGTTGAAAACATTTTGGAAAACAGTAGATAGGAGACTAAATAAAAACTTTATTTAGTTACCTATTTTACTGAAAAGTTATTTTGACAAACCTATGGCCAACATCATATTAAATTGGGTTAATCTGAAAGCTATGCCTCAAAATCAAGAACGAGATGAAGATTTCCAAGATCATCACACCTATTCAACATGTAACTTGAAACATTAAACAGAGCACTCAGACAAGGGAAAGAAATTACAGGAAAGAAATGGATAGATTTCTAGTTATAATTATTAGCAGATGGTATGATCTTCTACGTGGAAGAAACAAAGAATTCCAGCAACAAATCCTAGAATTAATAGCCTAATTCAATAATGCAATGTGATACAATATCGACACACAAAAATAAATAGAATTTTTGTGCACCAATAATGAACACACTAGGAATAAAAATTAGGAAAACAATACCACTCACAATACCAAGAAAAATTAAAATATTTAGAAAGTAACCTACACAAGAAAGAATAGAGTACTACTCTGAAATAGGAAATGCTGTAGCAGAGAGTATCAGAAGATGAACGGAAACCCCCAGTTTCTATATAGGCAGAACCAATATTGTCAAAATGGCCATACTTCCAAAACTGATATATAGATTTAACCCAATCTCCATCGAAATACTAACAGAATTCCTCACAGAACTTGATAAAACCATCCTAGAAATCATATGGAACCAGAAGATACCAAGAATAGCAAAGCAATACTGTGCAGCAGGAACAAAGCAGAAGGCGTCACAATCCCAGACTTGAAGTTGTATTCTAAAGCTTGAGTGATAAAAACAGCATGCTACTGCCACAAAAACAGACATGAGGACCAATGGAACAGAATAGAGGATGCAGAAAGAACCCAAAGCATATTCAGGTATTTGATAGCTGCCAAAAAATACTCTGGCGGAAAGAGAGCCTCTTTAATCAGTGGTCCCGAGAATACTGGCTCCACACGCAAATCCACATGCAAAAGATTGAATCCAGACCCATATCTTTCACCATGTACTAAACTAACTGGATCAAGTAATTAAGTATTAAAATAGAAACAATCTGCTGGAAGATAAAAGGTAATATTCTTGAAGACATAGGTATAGGAAAGGGCTTTTTGAATAGAGAACCCCACAGGTACAAGAAATAGTACAAAAACTCAACAAATGAGACCATATCAAATTTAAAGTTTCTGCACAGCAAGGAAACAACCAATAGAGTACAGAGATAATCTATAGAGTGGGAAAAAATTCACCATCTATGCCTCAGTCCAGTTCTTACAAGGGGCTTATTTTTAAAAATCTTAATACTCTATTTGTTTGTTTGTTTGGTGCTCGGGATTGAACTCAGGGCCTTGTGCTTGCAAGGCGGGCACTCTAACCACTGAGCGAAATTCCCAGCTCTTAATACTGTGTAAGAAAGAGATCCATAAGAAATGAAAAAGATCTCCACATGAAAAGAGCAAAACACTAGAAAAGACACTTAACAAAATTGGTTCTCAAAATAGCTAATAAACATCTTAAGAGCTGCTCAACCTCATTAGTCATCAAAAATAGAAATTATACCCCAAATAAGACACCACTATGCATCCACATATTTGACTAAAAGTACAATAGTATAAATGAAAAACATTGAGTTAGGACAAGTTTTTAGAGCAAACAGAACTCTTGTACACTCTTAGTAGTGTTGAAAGTTAGTATAATAATTGAGAAAATGTCTTGGAATTGTCTACTGAATAAAAGACAGTGCATATCCTAACATGCAGTGATCCCGTTTTTCTCAACTGAGGAGTTGATTTGCTCATTTTGAGACGTACTAATGAATAGAGTCCAGAAATTCTACTGAACATTTTCCTTTTCGTTTATTTTTATTAGCACATTTCTGTGATACATAATAAATACATACATCACACAGAGTTGGCACATGATATATCAAATCATTCTTCATTACAATGGACAACTTTTATAAGAAAGGACCATCCACTTCAAAATACAAACATTCCCAAGAATGAGAAACCCTGAATTAATTCCACTCATAGACACGAAATACTAACATGTTCCTAAAATCTTAGCCATATTATTGTTTGGGTAACAGCTCTGTAGTTATTACTTAACTACCTGTACATACTAAAATAATAAATTATGGAATATTCCTGCAACAGAACATTCTCTGTCTTCTCTCTCTACTGGCTAGCTGTCAGGGGCTGGGCACTTTCACCTCCACCACACCCTTCTGTGATGCTATTTCTGCCTTGGACCCAGCCAACCATGGACTAAAGCTGTGAATCAAAATAAACTTATTTTCTTTTAAATTGTGGTTGTGGAGTATTTTGTCCCAGCAATGAAAACATGACTAAGAGAAGTATATTATGAAAGTATCACTGAATAACTATATCACTGAATAAAAAATATAAGAACCTATCAACATTCCATTAATTTCCATTCATTAGGAAGAAAAAAACAGCATTCTTCCAAGTATCAACAAACAGATGAAACTACTCTTTCCTGTTAGAGTTTAAAATAGTATCTTAATTTAGTATCAGGTTACAAAACCATATTTAGTTTTTTTTTTAAGGACCAGTATACTTTTAAGTATATGTAAATAATATATACTACATGATAAAAATCTTGTATGTTAATTCGAATATATTAAAAGCCAAGGTATTTTAAAAAATTATGTCAATTCAAAAGAATAATAAACCTAAAAACTAAAGGTTATTTAATAATAAACTTCCATGAGTATAAAAAATCTTCTATCTTGAGTCCCAATACGTTAATGGATATGGCAATTAAAAAATATAATAATAGCTTAAAAGATTAAATACCAACTACTTTGTTTTAGAACATAGAAGAAATTATTGCAAGGAACAAACTCAAAGAACACAATAGTTGATAATATAATTAAATGTATAATTCTAGAAAAACAAAATGAATTATATGGAGGGCTTTTAAACTTTTCAGTTGCTAGGCCCTATTCTCATTCAAACTCTACAACAACATTATGAGGTGTATGAATGGATGTTGAAGCCTTAGTATAGAAAGTTGAGTAAATTCATCAGTAAAGAATGTGTATCTGGATTCGGCACCAACTTCTTTCAGTTTTTAAATGAATAAAAAATTCCAAACTCATTGCTTGTTATAAATCATTATTTTTTAATTTATAGTTAAACTATCTTAATACTTTACTTATTCTTAGTTTGTTCATTTATGTATAATTAAAGTATATTTATAAATATTGAAAGTGATCAGTGCACTAGAAGAGGTGGGGATCAAGTAATGTTTAACACTTGGAATCTTTGATAAATTATTATTTTTTTTAATTTTAAAGTACTGTTCTTTGACTTTTCTTTGACAATGCTTGGGATGTAACATGTTAAACTAAAAATCATAGGCATTTTATTACATATACCTAAAAGTAATTTACTTAGTGAATATATTATTCATATAACCATTAAAGTAATTTAAAATATGGCCCAAGGGATACAGAGACAACAATAAAATGAAGTTAACTCTAGGCAATAAATATGACATAATTTGGATATAAATCATTCACATTATAAAATATATATTGATAAAATTGCTTGAAACCTGTATGAAAATAATTAGGCATAACTCCATAAGGTACCTTTCTACTCTTGATTTCTGTCTCCCTCTCTTTCTCTCTCTTTTTCTCTCTCCCCTCTCCTCTCCTCACTTTTCCTACCTTCCCCCCTTACCCTCTGGACTTCTCTCCCCAACCCCTCACACCTTAAATAATTTGTTTCCAACTGTAATATTTTAGAACAAATCCCCAAGAAACCTTTTTCTAGGTCCCCTTAGTGATCCAAATGTTAGAATCAAATAAATACAATGAAAATTTAATAATTATATCTGTCAACTCAATTTATAATAGTTGATAATATTTTTGAATGTTTTATTAAACTGGTTCTCAAAAATGTATTTGCTTTTGAATACTTATTTGCATTTGATAAATTGAAGAGAAATAAATTCTCTGAAGGTGGGGGCTTTGATTTTGTTAGCAACTTAATTTCTTGACACAGCGAAGACAAGTGATAAATAAGTGTACAAAAATGTTAATAAAATATGAGCAAATAAAATATTAAGTAAAGGCAAAATTTTAGGTCAATTTGACATTTTAGCTGGCAATATTTCACATATAAGTCTTCTTGAATACATTACAAAAGCAAAAGTTCTAAAAATGTATTTGAATATAAGGACCTAAAATATGCACACAGTGCTATCAATAACTACTTTATTGTTTTAAATCTTACACTAGGAAATATTTCTTCTTACCTCCATTTACTTTGAGGGGTCTTTTGTTATTATTTGTCACTCTATAGGTAATACTGGGTATAATTGGATTTATCTTACCACAAAAATGAACTCTTTATTATGTTATCCACTTACAGGCTTTATTATGGTGACCTTTAAACATCCAGCGATAAAAACATCTTATTACAGTTCATATGTAAAGAAGTGTTTGAAAAAGAAAAACAATTTGGTAACATGAGTAGTCTCTTACTCATATAGAGATATAAGGTTTAACAAACCTACTTTTGCTTCAAGTGTAATCCGATTGTGTCATAGAGAACAACCTTGTTAAAGCAGGAATTCATATGGCTGGATTTGCTGAGGCCGAAAGGAAAATAAAATCTGAATTATTTTATTTCCACCCCTCCATGCTAGATGTCATTCGTTGGCCCCTCAGACACAATTTATTCCCATCTTGGTGCAGAATACGGTGAATGGGCTACATTAATAAGCTCCTTCCTTTTATGTTTCTTGTTAGATTTGCAGTGGGCAATACAGAAGATCAGAAGAAAATGGAGTGAGCTGGGGGTAAATATTCCTTCTAGAATCTGATAGGTTCACCTTCAATTTTCTGCATAGAAGATATGAATAGCCACACTGTAAAGTGACACATGCCCTGTTTTCATTTTTGTGTTATTATTATTATTACTTCGTGTTTATGACATATAATGTTTACATTCATTGTGGATATTTGGTACCCACACTTAGCATATAGAGACAGAGGAAGGGAGGTGGGTGAGAAGGGGAAGGGGATTACAAAAAGAAGCTAGTTGCTTCCTGTACATGTACCTACTCCCCAAGACAAATGCAAACTTCACGTATGGCAAGCATGTACTAATGAAATTAAAATTCAAATTAAAGGTGCCCCAAAGAAGAAATAACTTTCAAGACCTACAGTGTCTACACGTATTAAAAAAAAAAAAAAAAAAAAAAAAAAAAAAAAAAAAAAAAAAAAAAAAAAAAAAAAAAAAAAAAAAAAAAAAAAAAAAAAAAAAACCTGTGTGCTGCATTACGGAGGATTTCAGAAATACCTGACCAGTCAATGAAAACAAGATTATACATTACATGATGTCATTTATATGAAATGTCCAGAAAAGGCAACCTTTGAGAGATGGAAAGCATATCAGTTATTGCCTATAGCATAGAGGAATTGCAAACAGGAATAATAGAACTTTTTGTGCTTTTGTAAGCATTGTAAACCTGGGTAGTGACGAGGGTTGGATAATTTTATAATTTTACAAAATCATCCATACATTTTACAGATTTACAAAACTACATGTATGCGTAAATGGTTGAATTCTATAGTAATTAAATGTTCCATAACTGTATAACTACCAAAGATTACAATTCTTAATAAGAAATACAGTTGAAATCAGCATTTTAACAGGATTTTTAAGAAGGATGTTATATTTACTTTTTTAGAAAACAAACTATGTCATTGATATGATATAAATGTATGACACTGGGGAATTTAATTTGTGTGTGTGTGTGTTATTTTTGTTTTTCGTTTTGTTTCATTTTGTTTTTGAGACAGGGTCTTGCTATGTAGTCCAGGCTGGGTTTGAACTCCCTAAGTAGCCTAGGTTGGCCTCAAATTTCTGGCAATCTTCCTGCTTCAGCCTCCCAAGTGCTGGGATTACAAACATAAGACAACACACCAACAGACTATTTAATTTTCAATGTTAATTTTTAAAACAAAGTATGCTGTTGAAGAGTCTATTGCATTCATTTAACATGGAGACATTATTCCTTCGCAGTATCACTTAAGTAGTCTTATGTAATCTAATGTTTCTCTATATCTCTGTAGAAGATAGCCTAGAAACTAAAATGTTTGCAAAACTAGTGAAATCGCAGATGTAGGCTAATTTTATATTTTATATAGAAAATATATAAAAATGTTAGAAAATATAAAGAAATCATAAATATATAGAAAATCATAAACTTTTATTAAGTATTCTGATATTTTAAATAAACATAAATTGTTGATGTTAGGTTTTTTTTTAAAAAAAAACTTCATATATGTGTGCTACTTCCAACACAAGAATTCAGAGAAAAATAGAGTAAATCTATTTAGACATTTAAAATAAATTATAAATTCTCATATAATAATTTATATTTCCAGAAATTTACAGGAATTTATTTTGACAATTTTAAGGTGTAAAATTAAAACTAGTGAAACTGTAATTTCATAATCACACCCTTAATTTATATTTGGTGGAAAAGCAAGAAGCCCATTTCTTCTAGCATAGCAGTCCTTAAATAGGATGACACAGCACATTTTTTACTTTAAATGATAGAATTTTAGGCTCTATTTTTGTCTCTAGTGACTGCTCCTCAATTACTCAAACCATTGCAAAAAATACAGAAAAAAAGTAACTTACAGCGTATTTTACTTCAAAAGTACTCCCATTCAGTCAAGGTTATATATGTATACACAAGGAAAGTGCAGATAAAACAGAATTTTCAAATTCAATTTCTTTTCCAGAAAGGCCTCTGGCTTTATTTGAATTGCTGAATGAGGAATTATAGCTGCTTACTTTTTCAGCGTATGTTGGCGCACATTTAAATTTTCAAGCTTTCAAGCTAGAATTCGTATAAAGTGCTCAAAGAATAAAATATAATATAGTCCTTAGTTTCCTTATTCCTTCTTAGTCCTAAATTCAGCACAATTTTTAAGGTAAAGATTTTTCAGAGTTATAGTTTTGTGTAAAGCAAAAATGGTAGATCTGAGGAAAGTGGGCCATTCTTCAAATGATCTTACATTCATGCCATTTCAAGAGCTTCTGTTTATTTCCCAGAAGGGCTGAGATTTAAAAAAATGATCAAAAAACAAGATCAAATACCTGTGGAGACTTTTGTAATGACCAAAATAATCTCTAGTCAACAGTTCAGTGATGGTTTAGCACACTGATGTACTTTCAAGTGTAACACATCTTGAGGAGAAAAATGGATTTGCAGGTTCTCTATTATTTTCTCTCAGGTGTTTTCAGAAACGTAAGACAAGTCGTGGGGATGTTTTAAACCATTTTATCACTTAACTTTGGAAATTGGGTGAGGGTTGTTCAATGAAACCCATATTTAACATTTACCTGGCAGAATAATTCTCTGTCTTCTATTTCTTCCAACCAACAAATGTAGTGTGTAATGTCTTATGGCATTACTTGGCCGACATTCAGTAAGATGCTGATTAAATAAAAGATATCAGTTTAAAACATAAATCGTACATGACATACCTGAGAAAGTTCGTATTTTAGTTACGTTCATGCATTATAGTGAACGGCAACAATCAGCTGGAGATCAGAAACCTGAAATAAAATAAGATAATAGAACATTTAAAAGCTAAATGATTCTTGTCTTGATCGATTGTGAATGTGAAGAAATACATAAAATGGCACACTTGTTAAAATGGTTTTGTGTGCCGAATGTGCCTATCCTCCTAAAACCCATCATGGAAGAGAGAGTGTCAGGAGGTGGGCCACGGATAGGAGATTAGTTAACGAGGATGGAGCCCTTCTGAGGCGGATGAGTGTGGCAGTAAGAGAGGGAGGAGATACCTTGGCCACGTGAGGCTAAGGGGAGGGAGAAATCTTTGGAAAGAGCATCCCCAGGAGACACTGGATCTGTGGGTGTTTTGATCTTGATCTTGCTGGCATCCCTAACTCTGAAAAATAAATGTCTGCTGTTTAGTCCAGCAAATCCACGGTGTTCTGTTATAGCAGTGTGACACATGACCAAGAATGATATCCTCATTCTGTAGAGAATAAAATTCCAATTAAATGGATATTTAATTCTTGTGGGAAACTAAACATGAGGATACATGTGTACTACTCAACAAATATTTTCCTTATAAATGCCTTGCTTAGTCCACATTCTGAGAAATTTTGGTGGAAGAGTGTGACAAATATAAATTAAAGGAGGAATCAGAGAAAGAAATAACAGTAATGTCTAATCTTTGTTAAAATACATGTTAAACATATGTTAAGAATTTCTGAAATGCTGTGTGAGGTTAGGAGAACACTGGGCAGAGTGGCGAAATAAGCTAAGCCCCTGAGGACGTGTGAGAGAGATTGGTCAAGAGGGAAAGGGCTCACTGTGGAGAACAAAACCCCTTGGGAAAGCCCAGAGAAAGGCTTCCATGCATGACAGTAAGTAGAGAAGTCTGATAGTGGCCATGCTCTTGTATTGAGACAAGAGACAAGTAAGGTCATAAAGGTCTCTGGAAATTGTAAGAGAAATGTTTGACTTAACATTAAAGAAAATGGAAAGTTACTGATGATATTTAGACAACTCAATGACAAGATGGCACTTTATATTTTCAGAAAGATCATTCTAAACCTACTGGAGGAAGGATTTGCAAAGTTCAATTGTGCATGAGGACACATCAGATATTGGTGTGGAAACCAGGGAATGAATACATGACCAGGCTCAGACTACGAGTACAACAAGAATGAAGCAGTGTTTTAAAATATAATTAAGATATAAAATATATACCTCTTGGTGATTGCCAGGCAGGATACTAGATGGGGAAAAGAACAGAAAAGGTAAGAAACCTTCCAGGAAGGTTGCATTATTCAAGAGTTGGCAGTATCATTCAGTAAGATAAAGAACAGAGAAAAATCAGAATAATATCTGTGTAGAATTAAGGAGAATTTCTTCTAAAACTTCATGTACTGAACTCTAGGCTGAAGATAGAGACATGAATACACAGTCAATATCATTACATATTTTAAGTATTTAAAATGGCTAAGACCAGCCAGGTGGAAATTTAGAATAAAAAGTGTGCTTAAGATAGTATCTTTGAAAACTATAAGTTCTTAAAAGACATATGAAAATTCATCTTTTAAAAGCAGTCTGAAAATGACAGGAAATGAGAAAAAAATTGAAAGAATTTTCCCCTGGATAAAAACTGAACAGTACAAGAATACAAGATAGTTTCTGAATGAGACTTAAACATATCAAATCCACTCATAAGAACACTCAAACTAAAACAATCAAAGAACTAAAAACAATTTAAAAATCTGAGTGTCTAACTTTGGAGGTTAGCAGTACCAGCCTGTTTTGTTAAACTTAGGCTCAAAAATAAAAAGAAATGTAAGCTTCTCCTTCTGCCTTTCCCTAAAAATGTGTATCTCAGGGCATGCAAACAGTTTATGAAGGAAATATTGTGTTTGGATAATTCAACTGCCTAATTGCAAAATGGTAGAATATCAATTTTTTGAAAATTCCTAATAAAATACTGGATTAAGAAAATAATCATAAATAACTACTAAAATTATTAAAGGAAAAATTTGAAGGAATTAAAGTTAAGGAAATGGAAATTTACTCTTCAAGTGTAAACAACAGAAAAATGAATAAGAATGAAGCAGACTGTAAAAAATAAAAATAAAAAAAGAATGAAGCAGACTGATAGCATCTGAGCTCTCTCATGAATTTAAGCATCAGGAAATAAGGTGATCGATAACGTGTCACTAAATATAATGAGAAATGAAATTTACACCATCATCTTTAGCGTGTTCTGGGCAAAGGCTGAAAATTATTAAGGATACCATGTAAATGTAATCAAGAGAAATCAGAACAAAACAACATCAATAAGACAACTGTACCACATTATTTAATAAATGGGAAAATATAGATAGATAATTATCTATATCATGATATGTATGATTTATGTCAATAAAAATTGTGAACTGTCTTATGTTACACATGTAACAAACTATGTTTATAAAAGACTATCAGAACAAATGAGGTAAATTTTAATAATATGAGATTAGATATTCAATACTGTTAAATTTGAGATGAGCTGGTGTTGTATGATCTTGTTCAAAGAGTTAGATTTTAGAAGTATTGACTATTGACGCATGTACAGACAGAGCCAAAAGATTTGAGGCTTCCTGAAAAATCATTCAAAAGTGAGGGAGAATATCATTGAATTGCATTGAGTTATATACTGTCCTTACAACTGTTGAAACTAAACAGAAGTTATAGATGTTTGCATCTTTTAGATTAGCCTAGAATACATATAAACGATATATTAAAAATTTGAAAAAATAAAAACTAAGAACGATAGATCTGAGTCATAGAATTGCTAGGTTTTATGACTTTCAAATCATTTTAATAGTCTTCTCATACTAGATGATTTTTCTCAAACTTACCACTAAATAGAAGACAAAAAAATCATTTTGTCATAATTAATGATTTGAGATTATTTAATCATTTTATGTGATATAGATTAGTTAAAATAGTATATTGTTTTCTTCACTTTCAGATGATAATTATTTTGTGAATGGAACACTGTTCAAAAGGAGGAAATGTAAACTTCACAATCACAAATATTTTATGTTCTTTCTTTAAAATGAAAATGAGAAAATGCTGAATATATAAAATATAATATTGAATTCTATAATAGCTTTTCAAAAGCATTTAAATACTAAAAATTACGAAATTGATGCTGGATTTATTCCAAAAAGAATAAAGAGGAGGCAGGTATATAAAAATAAGAAAGAGGAAAAACACATACATATCTTTGTGACAAGCTGTAGTCAGTAAAACTAGAACACCCTCTAATTGGCGATTCAGTAAACATCTCAAAGTGAAATATATAATTTGGCAAGATTTGAATGAGTTTATGGATAGTGTACCTTGATTCAGTAACTTTTGAGAACATGGTGTTGAAAAATGTTGAATCAATTTTAAACAGAGATAGTCTTATAAATAATTGAAAGAATCATGATTTTTTTATGAAAAGTAAAAAATAAAATAGATCATAATGACTAGTTCTTTAATACAGCTTTTGTTGAATATAACTTGATTGAAAGTGAAAATTACAGCTATGTACATAATTTGTGGAATAAGTGCTTTAGATCAATAATTAGGTACCACTGACATAAAATTTCAGTGATTTATTAAATTATATATTCTTTAATTTTTCAAATTATGCTGCCTAGTGACTGAATCCACAGTATTTGACCTAGTCTTCCAATGCAGACATTCCTCCTTTAATGACCAAGTCATGGTCCTGTAACTGAATGGGTCTCTAAATGGGGAATTGTATATAGTATGTATATTACAATATTCAGAACAAAGAAAAGGTCAAAGGAAGCCCCAATTTAATGACTCTGCTTTCATTTGCATAATTCTTACATGCAATGCCATACTGTGTAACAGAACGTTAAACTACAGTATGGAACTGTACAGTACAATCAGCAAAAATAACAGTACTGTATATACAAGGTGTATTGTACAAAAGAAGATACTGAGATCTTATAAACAATATTGACAGAACTTCACACGCACAAAAACAGTAGGAAGTAAGTCTGAGCAGTGTGTAGTAAGTTCATAATGTGGTTAAACAGGTAACTCATTAAATGAGAAATGTCCTTATTGCTTACATATATTATCATCAATTCTTTATTTCTTAAGCATTATACCATGGTTATATTTTAAATAGCATATCTGTTTAACTGTTTTTACCTTATAGATTTTACAGTAGTATCAGGTATCATTAATAATCAAATGTTAACGTTATAACCCTAATAATTCCTCTTCATATAGATGTCAGAGTTCAATTGATGAACCTTTTTACCAAGGTCACATACAGAACTTCAACTCTAAGTAGCTTCATGTATTCTCAAACTTGGAATGCTCTTTCTCATAAATTTATTTTAACCATCAATAATTCACCTTTCACATTTACACATTCTACTCTTCAAGTGTTTTTTTTTTCAAGTTTGAAAGTTTAATATACTTCATAAATTATATTCCTCTTTGCAATTCTTTCATGAATAAATAAGTCAAAGCCAAAGTGTTAGTGAAGTCAATTTGATAGATGGATAATGATATAATGATTGCAAACTAATGACTTAACATTTTCTTTTTTTTACACTGTTTGTGTAAAGATTAAATGATATAAATAGTTATTTATATCATTACTAGTTTATTATAAGCAGTTACAGCTTATCAGCATTACTACAAATATTTACTATTACATGCATTTCCATTTTCACAATGTTTCACATGTTCATTTTTAAAAATAAGTTACTTGAAGATCAGACATAAAAGAAATAATTTTTATTTGATTGGCTAATTTTTTATTTCCAAAAAGAAGAAATTATTTACTTCTTGATAAGGTGCTGAAAACAATTTCATAAAAGCTAAATGATATTAATTAGGTTCAATTTAAATCCATTACATTCCTATCATGCAAGAATTTTCTGATAAATAAAACTGATTATATAATTTTATCACTTAAATGTAATTGAATGTATACATTTTCATGATCTTTAGACCATATAATGTTTATAAACTTAGAAAATCATAAGATAAATTTCAAAATATTACCATAAGTTACTTGATTGTATGTATGACAGGATTGGGGAAGGTGACTTGTGGTTACGTGAGGCTATAAACTGAGTTGAATTATGAACAAAAACAAAAGGAAAAGGAAAATTGTGCAAAAATTCTAATATGATATGAATTTATGTGTGCAAAATTGTATGTGTTTGAGCGTCACAAACACTCAAAAATTATATCAAAAACAATTTAGTCATTAAAACTGAATAAATGATAAATATTTTACTAGATATATTTAATACAAGTAATTGCTTGCATATAATTTGAAGGGCTAAGTGACCAAACAAAATTAACCAAACAGTTGGGGATTTAGCTCAAGTGGTAGAGTGCTTGCCTACCAAGTGCAAGGCCCTGAGTTCAAGCCCCAGCACCCCTCACCAAAAAAAAAAAAAAAAAAAAAAAAAAATACTGAATCAGACAAAATTAACCAAACAAACTATAACATTGAAATAACAGAGAAAATAAATCCAGGAAGCAGTTACTGTGACTACTGTGAAGAGATCAAAGAGTCAAATCATCCTAGAAACCTGGATAAGGTTGTTGTTAAGATTCAGCACTCTGGATTCTGAGCAGGGCGTGCAGCCCACCGTGCCCATCCTGCTGAGGAGGTACTAACTGTTTATGTAAGTATGGAATGGAGTCTGTATCTGGAATGAAAAGCACTACCCAACTTCTGTTCCAGTGACTCAACTCTTACTCAGACTTAAACAGTGCAGACTTATTAACTCGTGTAGTATCCACGTTCTAACGTCTTTAGTCCTCTATTGAGATTGCCTTTAGTCACTTAGATTTCACTCATTCTTTGGCTTTCCAGGGACCCATTGGCAGTGGAGTTGACAGGCTCTGAGGCTTGAGCCAGCTTGTCTGTGCACTCCTGGGCCACAGATCCACAACGGCTCTGCCCCTTCCAGGGACCACTCAGCGGTCAACTCTACACACACCAAGGCTTGAGCTGGCTGGTCTGCACACTCCTGGGCCACTGATTTGTGCCAGCTCTGCCCACACACCAGCAGGGTGAAACTCAAGTAATGTGGGAAAGATCTGGGACAGAAGGCACCATTGCCTCTCTCTCTCTCTCTCTCTCTCTCTCTCTCTCTCTCTCTCTCTCTCTCTCTCTCTTTTTTCCTTTTTCTCATCTTTTCTGGTCCAAGCCATCACTACATATTAGAGCCAATAATACCCCTGCCACTGAGGAAAGTTTTAGAGACATAAAGGGTAAGGAGACATGGGTGGGCTACCAAGGATCTCCTAGAGAGCTGCAAGTTGAAAACTCTGCCCCAGACTCCACACCTGGAGGCCAGGATCATCATGGTACCCAGCACTAACCACTGCAGACTTGTAGGGCTAACAAGCACAAAATCAGGTTTTGGCCTGTGCACCACCACAGAACAGTGGACATCAGAGAAATCCCACTATATGTATATGTATATGTATATGTATATGTATATGTATATGTATATGTATATGTATATGTATATGTATATGTGTATGTAGATGTATATATAACTTTTTTTTGTTTCTCCTTTCCTGTTTTCTTTCTATTATTAATTATGTTACCTGTCTGATGTGCTCTCTTTTCTAACTAGTCTTTCTTGTTCTTGTTGTTGCTTAGGTTTTTACTTTTATTAATTCCTGCCTTGCTCATATCTCTCCTTCTTTCCTTCTCTCTACTCCCTTTGATCTCCCTCATCTTCCTTAAACAACTGCTCTGATTTTTCTTTTTGCTTCTCATTTTCTCTTTCTCTTTCATTTTTCATATGAGTGAATATTATCTAGATTCTACATGGCTTGACCCACTACTGACACCTTTCACTCTTCTTATACTATCTACTCTTTTCCTGAAATATATAGATTCTGCTTTATAACTGTGTTGACCTTGCTCCTATGGTTAAAGATGCTAAGTTAATAGTTACCACAACCAATCAATTTCATGAATGTAATTAATGCTATTGCTATTGCTCTTGTACTAGTATAAAAAGAATGTTATACAAAGGTTATAACCAGCTGTACTTTCTCATATGGAAATACTGTAATTACCTGGGGTAATAATCGGTAGTCTTGAGACAGACATAAAAGCCAAGAACCACATATACCTAGAAGACACTGAAGGAACAGACTTCCCCTTGGAAAGCATTGATATTTGGCTTCAAGTAACCTCCCAAAAACAAAATTTATAAAAATCAACACTGAAACTAAAAGAGGGGAAATACATATAGGCACAAAGAAAATGATGAGACAGAAGTAAATTACAACCCCAGACCCCCAGCCCACCCAGAACAAATCCAGAGGACAATGAAATAGAGGAAATAAAAAAACAACCAACCAAAATTTCAGAAATGATAGCAGTAGAAGTTAAAAAACAGATAGATGGACAAGGCTATAGAGAACATCAGATTAGACATAATTGGCCAGATTAAGAAAGAGACGATGATTATAATGAAAGACATGCTTAGCAAATTTAGAGTAGACACAGATTAAAAAAAAAAAAAGAGGAGCTTAGAAAAACAATGGAAAATGTGACCACTCAACTCAAGAAAGAAATGAAACTGATGAAACAGATCCAAACAGATACCCAAGAAATCAAAAATTTCCTTGAAAGTATATGTGATATATTAAATTAAAGCAAAGACAGAATCTCAGACCTAAAAGATAGGACTGCAGTTCATGATCATGAAAAAGAAAACTTCTTAAAAATAGCTACAGACCTACAGACTATGAAAAATCAATACAACAACTGCAAGATGATACAAAGAAGAACAACATAAGATTGATTGGAGTGATTGTAAAAGAAAGAGACAGTGCAAAGGATCTAAAAAGATTATTTACAGAAGTAATGACAGAAAACTTCCCATGCATGAGAAAAGAACTTGATATACAGGTAAGTGAGGCATGTAGAACCCCAATTACCCATGACCAAAGTAAATCTGCACCAAGATAAATAAATAATCAAGATTCCAGAAATTCATCAAAAGAACAGAATACTGAAAATTGTTAGAGGGAAAAAAATCACCTATAAAAAAGTAGACCCATCAGAATCACAACGCACTTCTCAACACAAACCCTTAAATCAAGGAGAGCTTGAGGCAAAATATTTCAAGCCTTAAAAGAAAATTATTCCCAACCCAGAGTGATGAACCCAGCCAAACTATATTTTAAACTCAACAATGAAATAAAATACTTCCACCACAAAGAACAACTGAAGAAATTTATGACCTTCAAACCACTTCTACAAAATATTTTGAAGGATATCCTAGAAAAGGAAAAAGAAAGCTGTAATTAAAGGACACTAATAAAAAGAATCCATAAGGCAAGACAAGCAGTTAAACTGAGGTAAAACACAGAACCAACAACAGAAAAGAGCTATGACAAAGATAAGTCGCTATATAACAGCTGTAACCATCAATGTAAATGGTCTCTACTCACAAGTCAAAAGAAACAGACTAGCAGAATGGATCAAGCAACAAGATCTACCAATATGCTACATACAAGAGATACATTTAACTCAAAAGGAAATTCATAGACTGAAAGTCAAAGGATGGAAAATAGTATTTAATGCAACAGGAACCCAGAAAAAAGCAGAGGTAGCTATCCTAATCTCAGACAAAGTGAACTTCAAACCAAGACTGATCAACAGGGACAAAGAAGGTCACTACATACTTCTCAAAGGAAAACTTCAAGAGGAAGAAATAGCAATTATTAATATTTATGCAACAAATATTGGTGCATCTAACTACATAAAACAAATATTAAGAAACATGAAATATCAAAGAAACACTAACACAATTATAATGGGAGACTGCAATACCCCACTTTCACAAATAGACAGATCAACTAGACAAAATTTAACAAAGAAATATCATAACTGAATTGAATCTGTGAACAAATGGACTTAGCAGATGTCTACAGTGTTCCAGCCTACAACAGCGCAATACACATTCTTCTCAGCTGCACATGGGACATTCTCCAAAATAGACCACATACTAGTTCATAAAACATGTTTAAGTAAATGTAAGGGAATCGAAATTATCCCATGGATACTATTGGACGATAGTGCAGTAAAACTGGAATTCAATGCTAACAGAAATTAAAAAAAAAAAAAAACACATAAACACATGGAAACTAAATACCATCCTTCTGAATAACAGCTGGGTCACAGAAGAATTTAAAGAAGAAATTAAGCAATTTATACAGTTCAATGATAATGCCAATACAATATATCGGAATCTACAGGATACAATGAAAGCAATGCTACAAGGGAAATCCATTGCGTTGAACTCCTACATCAGGAAGACAGAACAAACTCAAATAAACAACGTTGAATCTCAAACGTCTAGAGAAAGAAGAACAAATCAAACCCGCAACTTGGACAATAGAGGAAATTATTAAGATCAGAGCTGAAGCAGAGAGGGAGCAGAGAGGGGTCAGATACAACAATGCACCCTTTCATGTCATCCCTCCAGTGATGCACCACTTCCAACCAGACCCCATCTCCTAATGGCAGCTTCAGCTATGAGTGCATTAATGAACTGATGAGTACAGTGCCCCTTGATCCATCCACCTTCCAGAAGTCCCACTCCAAATGCATGAAACTTACAGCAGGTGTTTTAGATCTAAACTATAATAATTTCTAAATTCTTTCTCCCCGTAATTGTTTACCCTATTATATGTTCTTCACATAGAATCTAGAATGAGACATAAAATGTGCATGCCATCTGCCTAGAACTCTCCAGTGACTTTTCATCTTAATCTGATTAAAATTCAAAATTTTAAAACCTTTTAATGGGGATCCTAAATGAACTGCTTTACAATTAGTTCTTAGAGATTATGTCTTTCAATTTTTTCAAAAATTCATTCTTCCTAAGCCATGCTTAGGATGTTCCTTTGCTCTTCATTGGACTCACACAAGTCTAACATCAGGGTTTGCTCTCCTCGCCATTTTCTTCCTTTAACATACACATAGATTTCCCCTTCTCCAGCGACTTTTATGTTCGTATGTCACCTTATGAAGGTCTCCCCCAAACCCTTTCCATAAAATATCATTCAAACCATTTGTCGTTTTCTTCCTTCCTTAATTTTGTCAAAGGATTTATTATCAACTAAAACAATATGCCTATCAATTTATAAGTATGTGGATTCTACCAAAAGAACAGTCTTTATTTTAATATATATAAATGTTTCTGTAATATATTAGATGTTTACTGATTATTTACTTATAAGGTTAATTAGTATAACTCCCTAAAATTATTTTTACATTTGCTTTTTGTTTACTTTAATTATCAAGATAATTCAATTTTGAACCCAACTAACTCCTCATTATCTTCATAAATCTTACAAATAAATAAATTAGCCTCTGTCAGTTCATGTTTCCCAACAGGGTAAGTTAATTCTTTTATAAATTCATGGCGCTAACCAGAAATGTGCCTTCCTAGAACACCTAGTCTTGCTTTTCTGCCCAATTGTGTGCAAAATTGCATATAATTTCTCTAAAACCAAAGTATTTTACTCTTAGCCTTTACTAAGCAGTCCTGTTTCATATTTTAAAAATGAGCATTGCATGGAAAATGCTTCATCTTCTGATCATGCAACCATATCCAAATCAATCTATGATACATTTCTCCTGTTTTACTATAAAATGCTTCCATTTTTCTGTAATCTGAATCTCTTGACCAGTGGTTGAAATTTCTTTTCTTCTTATATTATGAAGAACCAAAAGCCAATTAACGCTTTTTCTCTGTTGAATGAACTATCCAACCACTTCTCAGATAAATATTTTCAACAACATTTAAACCATGTCAGTGAAAACAAACACCAGAATACCAGTGTTACAAGAAAAAAAAAAAAACCCTCTAGTTTAATTGTCAGTCTATTTTTTTACTTACAGTCCACATTAAAAACTTTCCCTCTGTCTTTCATTTTTGTTTTCCTCACACATTTTGTTCTGAAGGGTAATCTCAAAATTTAATATTTTTTTTTCCTGAAGGAAATGAAGACAATATTTCTAAGTATAATTTTATGGAATGAGTTTTCCGTTATCACTCGACACTACTAATTGCTCTAACTAGTAAATAGAACATTATATTGACTTCTCTGACAGATTGTTTTACTATATACTTTCTTTGAAACACTGTCTATTTTTCTTTCATCTGTTTTTCAGTCTCATTCTTCTCTTTCAGTCTAAAAATCTCTGCTGGGCACCCTACCTGATTCTCTGCTGTTTTTATTTATTTGTTTTGTTTTGTTATTTTCACCAGGGTCTCATTCCAGGCTGACCTTGAGCCCACTCTGTAGCCCAGGCTGGCCTTGAACTTGTGGCAACCCTCCTGCATCAGCCTCTCAAGCACAGGCACTGCAGGTGTGTGCCACCACACCAGGTAGATTCTCTTCTCTTGTTACTTCAGGACCATACTTAGGTAATGCCACTCATGGTTCTAGTCTCAAATGCCGCCTAAATATAGTTGAATTTCACTTAGTACATATTCATCCATTTGCTATTTGACAAATTTATCAAGGTCTCCTCTGCTCGAAGACTATACATCTGCTCTCCTTGTTGCCTGATGATTTTCACAATGAATTTCAGGATACATTTTAAATGGACAGGAAGTTCACACAGAGACCTCTTATATTTCTCCTTATCATATCATCCCTCTTGTTGTATTTTATTTGAATAATCTACTATAGTCTGTACTATCTGCAACAAAATATTTGTTTACCGAGTTGGCTCACTAAATATAAACTCTATGGTGACAATTCCTCTTTTGTTATTTACTATTGTTATTCACACAGTAGATCCTTATTAATAAGTTTGATGGAGAAACTCTACAACATAAGAAAAAATCAAGAGGTCCTAAAAATTTTCACAAACAAGGAAGCCAATAATCTCTCTTCATCCTAGATGGGTGAGGGCATGGATAACTGGAAAAGCACAGCTTGATACCCAGGTAAACAGGGAGAAGTTTATTTAGTGACAGGCTCTTGGTGCCACCATCTTTCCAGAAGATGGGAATAGGGACAGTAAGTACTCAAGAGGCTTTAGTTCTTTTGCCATTCTCATTTACACATTGCTCCCTGGTAATAGTTAACTTTTTGTTTGTTTGTTTGTTTGTTTTTTGCTTTTCCGGTAAGCATTTACTACACACAATGTTGCCAACTTCATGCTACTAAATGTCTAAATTGAGAGATGCTCTTTATACTAAAAGTGGAAGTTTGTTTTACAAGATTTTAAATTACTAATGCATAAACATGATCTTTCTAAAAAATTATTGATAACCCTCCCAAGGCGAATCTATACCTATTTATTCTATACCTGCGATCTCTCCACACCTAAAACACAATCTTTCTGAGGTTGCTATTGTGTTTCCTACAAGCTCTCCACTCTGATGAGAAGCTAAATAGCTCCTGGACATTACTGAACTCTGCTGTGAATCATAGTAGTCAGCCTTAGTGTTTTCCCTTAAGATTTTACCCCCGGTACTTAGCGGCTCTTTTCTTAGCTGTCAGGGCATCATCCCAACCTTCCTCTGTGGTCTAAAAAATGTTTCTAGGCCCAAACCTAGAATCACCATGGAGCTCGCTATGCTGTGCCCTGGAGACAGCTGGTGGTAGGCATCATTTTGTGCTCAGGGATATCAGGTAGGGAGCTTATAATTAAACTTGATGTGATTATTGGTACCACAGAGAAAAACAAATGCTAAAGACAAGTCATTCTATTTGGTTTTGATTTTGAGATGAGAGTGTGTGTGTGTGTGTGTGTGTGTGTGTGTGTGTGTGTGTGATTGAAAGCACTCTTTCAACAAGAAAACACCAAAATCATATTGTTTCTATTATTTCAGAAATCGAAATCATGCTATATATCTTAGTTGCCTTTATAGAGCTTGTAAGCAAGCAGATTTAATACAGGACACTTACAAGTTACAACATTCATCCATAAACCAAATTCAGGAACAGTGCCCAATGTCTGTCTATGCACTGGAGACCCAAATGATCCAGTCAAGGGCTGAGAGCCCACAGCAATGTCCCGTGTCTGCACTAAATGGCTGAAGAAATCTATAGTGGAACCAGGATACGGTGCCCTCAGCAGAGATAAAGACCAGAGCTCCTCTGAAGCAACAGCAGCCATCCCTGATGACAGCAAGGCCCTGAGCTACTTCTGCCACGAGAATGACCGAGTTTCCTTCTGGAGAACCAGCCACAAGAGAGCTTCTCCTGGGAAACAGCCGGCACCATCTTCTGCTCCCTTTATGTTGTGCCGGCAACAATCCTCACGTGGATCCTCTATGCCCAGAACCGCACTGACTCAATCCAGCTGGGTGTTCCGTCTCAAACTGAACACAATAATAAGTCCACCACACTATGTTTGTTTCCTAATGTGTAAAAATTTGGTCTTCATATATATTGTCTGGTTTTCAAATCACTTGTAACAGTGAGGCAAATATGTGGGCAGTTTATTTGTGATGGTCAGGCAAATTAAGATGAATCACTCATATGGATCTTAAATTTGCAAAGATTATTTGTCAAGATATAATTATGGAATGTTTTTTGTATGACATGAATATAGTTACTAAAAGAGAAAATGCAGGCTACAGTATTCTACTTCCTTAAATATTATAAATATTCCATTTTTAATGGGCTGAATATTTTGACCATTGATGTTTCATATACATAGTGCACATGTGTATACATGTATGTGAATATATAGACATAGATATGTGTACATAATTTTTTTCAAGTTTAATTTAAAATGCTTGATTTAATTCTTAGTACTTGGAAAAATACCCCACTTTCACAAATAGACAGATCAACTAGACAAAATTTAACAAAGAAATATCAGAACTGAATCAGCAATGGCATAGACCCCCCTAGTAGAGAGAATAGAATTTGATTTTATACTTTTTTGCCTTATTCACTGTGTAACATTATAGTTACAGTTTTCAAAACTTACATCATATAAATTATGATTTTATTTTTAATAAATGATTCTTGATATCTTTTAACATATTATTGTATCTAAATCACATTTATTATTCAGATATTTATGTTTATTTTTTACTTGTCTATTATTCCTTTAGAGATGACTGTGGATGTTATTTTTCCACATTTTTGTGACGTGATAGTGTCCTGAAAAATGGACAACACGAGAATTTTTATTTTGTCCAAGAAATATCTAAATTTTTCAAAACAATATAGAATACTACAAAATATTTTTGGGTTTGTGAAAAGCTAATTCATTTTCATGATAGACATCCAGAATAGGAGTCTCAGATAAATATATGTAGAATCCAATATCAGATTGAAGGAACAAGAATAACCCTCCTGATCCCATTACATTGATTAAATTGACATAGTGAAGAAAAGAATGAGTTGAGTTTGACATACAAAAGTAACAGCAAAACAGTCTTGTCTTTGATGCAGTTGGAAAGAAGAAAACATTTATGCTGTGAGACTTGGGTTGACCAACAAGCCCCTGGAGTTTACTTTCGTTATTACACACTATTTAATAGCAAGCAAAGTAATGCGTTGTATTCTGATTCTGAACAGCATTATATCTTATATTTTCCTGAGTTTAAAAAAATGTAAAGCCTTTATGGTCTCAAGAGCAACAAGCAGTAAAATTAATTACACTTGTTTTAAGGCATCAATTAATTTGCTTTATTTTATGGCCTATGTTAAGTCTAACCTGCCAGGTTGCAGGACCTAAAAGTATTCAAAAACCTAATTACAAAATCGAAAACTTGGTTGAGTTATACAACACCAAAAATGCAGTAATTTTCCTGAATACAACGGATAAAGAAGCTGGCTTTCTATATAAGTGGATCGCATTAAATTAATTTTGCCACTTAAATTGCTGTGTTAGGTTCATATGACAACCACAAGTTTAGGTCATTTCATGTTGTTATAACAAACTATCTGAGAAAGAGGCTTATTTAGCTTATAATTTTGGAGTTTGAATGTCCAGAACTAGGTGGAGCTCATCTGTTTAGCCTTTGGTACATGGCATCACCTGGCAAACAATGTGGGCAGAAGAAATGAAATATATGGATGGCCCCTGTATAAAGCCCTGCCATCCCAGGAACCAACCCAGTCCTTTGAAACATAACCACCCCTTGGGGATGGGGATTAATCTTTTCTAAGTGTTATGCCCCATGATCTACCTACCTCTCACTTGACAGCACATCTTAAAAATTTGTTCTCAGTACTGTCACACTGTGGAACAAGCCTCTAGCATGTGAACCTTCAGGGACAAACCATGTCCATGCTATAACAGACATATATACACTCACATGTGTGTCTCAGTGTTTGGATAGATGTAATCATTTTCCTTGCTTTTAAGTGCCACCATATTCCTAATATGCTCATTTGTTAATTAGAAATAATTGGATTTGGTGGGTTAAAAATAAAGGAAAAATCTACAAAATAATCATAAATTTATTTATTTTAATAGTTGTCAGAGGTTTTGCTTTTCTCCAGCTAATGAAAAATGTACATTTCTGCTTTGTAAATAATTCATTTACCAAGAAATATTACATTTCTCAAGAATATATTGAACACACTGGAATAGAGTTGAAAAGTTTGCCAGGAAATTTGTTTTTTGTAGAAGAATAATCAGTTGCATATTAGATGAATCAGAATAAAACAGCAGCAATTTCAAGACCATGCTGAGTAATCCAATAGCCTCCAGAGCCTTTTAAAGTGAACTCAGTACAAACAGAAGAATGATGAGTAATCGTTATTCCTAGAAACATTTACTATGAAAAAATAGTTAATTTTGTCAAAAGGATATTTTTAAAAGTACATAATTACTTCCTGTGATAGTTCACTGATTTTGTCAATTTGAGTAAAACATGCCCAACTACACTGGATCAACGTAGTCCTGGGTGTGGCTGAGGGCATCTACTGAGGAATGAAATGCACCTCGGGCACTTGTCACATGAATGGTATAAAGGGGAACTGAAGAAGGAATGCTGAATCCGTTTCTTCAGAGGAGCTCCCATCTGCAGCTTCACCTTGGACGCCATCTCCTGGCTTCCATCCCAGACTCTTCAGTGTCCAGCACAGACCTCTAAGCGGTCCATGGCAGACCTTCAGCCTCCTAATACGGACTCGCACAGGACACTACAGTGAGCACGGGCCATCAGCTGGATCCTCTGCGTCTCCAGCATGTAGAAGGACTTTCAGCACTCTTCCCACCTGACTCTGTGGGCGGCCATTGGAAGTCAGTCTTGTAAATTCTTATGTACTTGTATATCTTGCATTAAATCTGTTTCTCGAGTAAGCACTGACTGATACACTTCTTTCTAAAATTTGAAAACTCCTTATCTTTCGTGTTATTGCATCAAAGTATTCTGAGTCTGACTCTCAAAATTTTACTTTTATTCTTGCTTCATTTTGCAGAAGCCATGATGTGAATAACTGTCCTTAGTACTATTGCCACATAAAATACAAGTTATCCAGTCAAAGTTGAAATTCAGGACAAAAGAAAAAGAGTAAAGTGTAAGTATCGCAAATGCTGCATAAAACATACATACTGATGCACTTTTGGTCAGTATTATTGGTCTTTTTCACATGAGGAAGAATTTTCGATGTTATATATGTTTATGTAAAGAAACCCGGCACTACCAATCCTAAGGGAGTTATTAGACTGCTGGATATTTACATGAGATTCTCCCTGTGAATACAAGATGATCTCTACCACATTCCCAATTAGAATATTGCATCGGCTCCACAGTACGGTTGTTCAGAATGTTCTTAAAATTGCTGTTTCAGATTCGGCTATAGAAGGAAGATGGTGTTATGTTTTTCTTTCAGTTGTAACTCTCCAAATGGTCTATGATACATTTAAAGTTCAGAAATAAGAAAGACAGACTATCTTCCCAAAGTACAGGTATTTGGAGCTGTGAGATTTTTAGGTCCGTCTACATTGTCAACAATATGGTCAAACCATCTGTCATGAAAAGAGGGCTAAGAACAAGTGACATTTTAAAAGTAAGTAGATAAAGCTGACAGAAGTTTGGTATTTCAGAGAAAATGTATTAATCAAACCTAAGCCCAGTATTAAAATTACATTCAAAACAAATTTGCAGACAGGCAATAAAATGGTTTACATATCTAAAACATGCATCTAATATTTTATTCTTCTGGAATAATCATTAATGAATAAATTCATTCATTTTTAACAATTATTTAGCAGGTGTCATATTCCATACCTGTATTAGCTGGAAAATGTTGGGCAAGATAGGCCTGACTGTTACAGAGCTTAATGTTAGGATTAGAAGATCAATTATTGATCCATCAATTACAGTAAGTCAAGAAATGGCATGGAACCAATTCATGACTTCTGTAAGTAGATAATTATTTCAAACAACACAAATTTGCTATTATTTTCTTTTTCTTTCTCTTTGTTTTTTTCATTTATTCTTTCTTTCTTCTTTGTTTTTCTCCCCCTCTTTGTTTTTGTATGTCTTCTACCCCCCTACTGACTTTGAGGGAGGACAACATTATTAATGTAGTACAACAACAGAAAGAATATATATATACAGGTATATATATGGTATATATATATAGAGAGAGAGAGAGAGTTTTCTCAAGATATGGAAGGGAAAGGAAGGAAAACTTTGTTCAGAAGGAGCAGACTTCTCAATTCCTCGTCTTTCTTTTGTATCAAAAGCTGCAGCTGATGGTGACTAGGACAGCTTTCATGTTTTCCTCAGTTTGAAGGAACTTTAGAAAAACTTCTTCGTAACTCTAGTCCCTTGACCTACCTTTTTATAAAGCATTTACTTTAGAAAACTTGTCATTATAAATTCTTTCTCTGCTCCTTTGAAATACTGGCAGACAGCTCCTGGCCAGTTTTGCAGCCCAGGGATGTATTTCCAATGCATAGAGCAGAGATTTCTTTGACATCTCAAGAAACAGAGCGCCTCGGTTACCCAGGTTCTCCAGGACGCTAGGAGTTTGATTCGCGGGCACCTTGTCCAAGTTGAAAAACTACCTTGGATCATCAAAATAAGCGAAAGTTTACTTTTCCTCTGTATGAAGCCAGCAAGCAAGACCGTTATTATAGCCTGTGATTCCCTGAATTGGGGCTCTTAAAACGCCGCGATTCATTGCTTCAGCAAGGTTGAGCTTAGACTGAGCTGCGAGCTCTTAATTCTATTGTAATTGCCTTGAACAATCATTCTTTGATCGAGGACTCTAGCTCAGTCATCTAAGATTAACTAAAATACATAATAATAAAGCTGTACAATTGGCATATAAAGGGAAATAAATATTTGTTCAAAATAAGTTAATTATGAGTCCTAGCTGTGTCCTCTAGCACCAGTGAATTTTTTGAGAAAAGGGTGTGCAATGTCACCACATGTTTTAGTACCTTCTCAGTAAAATGAAATAATGTAAAATAAATTAGAATAGACTATCAGATACTTCTTTACTATTAACAAATAATTACTATGTCACCAACTAGCCTGGTGAGAATTTTCACTATTAGAATAGTGCATAAATTACCACAATCCACTAAGCCAAGTTGCTTCTGTAAATGCTAATATACACCTATATAATAGAATTCAAAATCTTCTTGCTTCTATTAGAATATTTAAATGGTCTTCATTTACATTTTTTTTGTTTGTTTGTTTTGGCTGGGGATTGAACTCAGGGCCTTGTGCTTGCTAAGCAAGCACTCTAACCACTGACCTAAATCCCCAGCCCCTACAATTGATATTTTTTATCTGTCATGTGGACTTTATCTGCACAGAAATTATCCTCATTGTATGATGTACATGTTCAATCTAAAATCAACAAGTTCATTTAATTTGTTTTAGACTATTTAAAGGAAAGTTAATAAGTCTTGATTCCAAACTATGTTAGGATTCCTGATATTTGTTCCCATTAAATTCACCAAGAAGAGTCCTCTCAAATTCCTTACAGTGAGTTTCATTATTTCCAAGGTGACTTGTGCTTATCTACCAGGCCTGCTGCCTGATAACAGACCAACCGGATATGTGGACTGAACAGAAAAGCTGTACTAATGGCTCTTTAGAAACATGGCAGGTAAAACATTTCCCATCTATAAAAGATAAGGCGTTGAATCAATGCATCCTTCGGGGACTATTGAAGTCAGTTAATCACACTAATTAGGTCCTACTAGATGGCATTTATTTACGGACACCATCACGAACTCTGTCATACACAGAATTTTCGAAAGCTCATTAGCTAGTATCTGTGTCATCACATCTCGGGAAGCTTTATTATTACCTTGTATTCTTTAAGTTTAATGAGATGTTGCTCCTAATGAAGAAAGAACTTTCAGAATACCTCTACTGAAAGTGAAGGTGTTTTTTAATCAGTCATTAGGGTCTTATTTTTTTTCTGTTTCCAAATAACAATTTGATTTACTAAGTAGTAAATTTTTTTCTTTTTTTTCTTTTTTGTCATTACCCTCAGGCCTGCTGTTCAAATATTATATGCCATTATGCATGACTTCTTAATGACGATCAATTAATGTTTATATTGCCTATTAGTGTTACAGACACTATGGTCTGCATCAGATCCACCTGGAGAAGTTTTAGAACATACACACAAATGCCTTATTTAATGCGGCTAAAATGGGAGCTTAAAGACATTTGTTTTTCTTAAAAACTCCATATATGAGTGAACATCTATGTAATGATTTTCCCAGCATCTGCTGTCTGTTTACTGACTTTAGCTGCAATGCAGATATCTGCTTCGTGGCTACTATGTTGTGTGTGACTGGGATACTTCAGAAAAACCTCTGCCCTCAGGGAACTTAATTCTGATACATGGAGACATAAAATAAAGTGATAATTACATATGAATAATAAAACAAGTCATATAAAATATTATAATAAGTGATATTCCCTGCTTAATCAAATCTATAGTATTAAAATGGAAAAAACCAATTGCAATTTTAAAAATCACTGCCACAGCCACCCATAAAGTATCAACATAACTGTTCATATCCACGAACATACCCAGATACACATTCGTGTCCATATTCATATTTTATCTATGTATTTATCTATTCTCATTTGTATTCTGTTTACATCTACACACGCCTCTCCAACCCCCTATTCTTACTTTCAAGATGCAGCTCACCTTAATTCTTTTGGGTGTTTATTTTAGTACTTACGTTCTTATTCCTGGATGGTACATTATTCTTGATTTGTCAGATTAAACAATCACGTCCTTCCTGTGATGATGGTTGATGATTAAGCTTATACACACATATGATACACATCGTCTACTGCACGGCTGTGTGTTCCTGGTCGTAATTTGTAAATGAAGCTTTTCTGCTTGTTTTTTAACATTGCTTTCTAATTCCATTTTGTCTTTTTGTTTATTGTGTAGTATTATGGAAGCACATTATCACAGAGATCCTTACATTGTATAGTATAAATAAATGTTTGGTCTTTTTCATCATGGAATAAAATGTACTTTTATTCTATCCCTACACTATGTTTCAAGTTTTGTCAGATTTGGAATTCAGTGTTGAGAATATTTTTAAGATACAGGTACAGTGTGGCCTAGCATTCTGGGTTCCAGATTGCTGGTGGGAATATTGGTAGCCATCTATGGAAAACGATGCCGCATGGTTATCCTGTATATGTCTTGCAAGTAGAGGCATTCAGAACCTTTCTTCCAAGATATCTTTTCAACTATGTATTTAGAATAAAAACTGTGGAGTATAGAGACGGTATCTCCTTCTAGAGCAATAGTTAGTTATGCTTATTGCCCCAAGTAAAACACTCTGCTCTTGAAGCAATTTGTTGTGGGCAGATAGTTGCCACTTGGTCCTTCTTTTCTCGCCATCTAAGAATGGGAGCTTGGTGAGCTGTGCGAGAAAGTGCCGAGGGCTAATGCTGTGAGTAGAAATGCCCTTTGTCTCTAAGCCCGGAGTCTCATGGCTTCTGTCAGCATCTGAACCATCGCAATCAGCTGGAGGGTTATCTTGCAATTTAGAGTACAATGGTAGACCCCTCAGACTTCTCAGTAGTGCTATCAGTAGCCTCTACTTCTGCTAGCACCAGCAAGCTCCTTGTCGACTCTGGGAATGCTTGTCCCCGATCTGATAGAGGAAAAGCCTTCTTTTCCCAGGACACAAGTCTCAGTCCCTCAATAGTTGTCTCTGACCACATAATTTTGCAGATTCAGGGGTATAAAGTTTCCGGTCGTCTCTAAGAGAATTATTTTCTATTCTTTTGAATTTCAACTTCTGAAAAAGAGCTTCTGAAATCTCTGTAAATATCTGTATTTGTAAATATTTTCTCCACATAATGAAATTATTAGCCAACAAACAAGCCTAAACCCATCCTTTTTTGCCTTATCTTCATCACAGAAGAATTTAGGTTTCTATAATAGTTTTCTAAGTGTGTCTTAATCAAATGTGACTAATACATCTGGGACCATCAAAGGACGCTGGAGTCCGGTCTACTCCTGTCAGTCACATTTTATTTTTAGGATTATAGAAATTTCCTCCAAAAGACACAATTCTACTCTTATTATAGTGTTAGTAAACAATGTATTTCTATTTTTTGTTAAAAATTCTTAAACATTCCAGTGGATTCCCATCCACACAGCACAAATTTAATATACTCAAAGTATAGAAACATATTTTAAAAATCATTTTATGCCTAAAATTTTAATATTATTTCATAGCTAATTCAATTCAGCATCTCGAATTATAATCATAGCAAATTTAAATTAAAATATAGTACTGCTAAAAATCAGTAAGCATCCTATGTATTGCTTGCAATATGCTTAATGAAAACTAAAATATGTAGTGCTCATATGTGTGACTCTATTGTGAGGTATGTCTGTATATTTCCTTTAATTATTAGAATACACTTTAAAGTATCATTTCCTTTTTCCTTGACACTAATCTGTAAAAAAAAATGCAAGTTTATATTTCTAAAAGCATTCTATATCCCATTAGGTATATTTTCAGATAATCTTACACAATTGATTTTAAAGCACTTGAAACATAATGCAAATTTCTTACACATACAAGAAATTTTGCACTAAATCTTCATAGTGCAAAGGCTCACATAGTTTTTTTTTTTTTTTTTTTTTTTTTGCATGTGTACAAATTTAGGGGCACCTCTACTAAAATAAGTAATAAAAGCATTAACCTGTGATAAAATTTGAAACTTTTATTTCTCTTAATGTGAAATGGAAAAGGAAGAAAAAAAACTATGCAGAACTAGGTTAACATATGTTGTACTACAGTTATAAAACTCATCCTCCAAAGAGTTGTGCATGTAATTTCATGTTTAATTAATGATCCCATTTTACAAATTGGATAGTCATTTGCTAGCTCTAGGGCAATCATCTAAGCCAAGCAGACAAGCACCTTTTGAGTTTATTTTCCCTAATCTTTTCGAGGTTAATTAAGAGTTTGAGCCCATGTTGCACGTATCAAAGGACGCATAGAAATTGTATGTAAACTGTCTCCTACACGGAAAGAAAAGGCCATAAATTGGAAGTCTGGTATAGTACACTTCATGGTGAGGGATGATGAAGCAGATGGCGGGAGATGCTGGCATATTACCCCAGTGAAAGGAACTTGAGAGAATTTCTGTGATTGTGTTTTGTAGTATTCTTCAAGTATAGACAGAACGCAAGGAAGCTGACACAATACCCAGACATTTCTGAACCTTACAAAAGAGGTTCCCACTTATATGTGTAGAAATAGAAAATAGGTTATTATGCTGAACAAATCCATGGCTTTTACATTTGAATGCTATTAAGATGATCCTGGTGGAGGTATAAGAGCTAGAAACTCAAGAGCTAGCTAGACTAGACTGAAGTAGCTCCAGACTTCATCCAAACTCTCACCACCTGTGTGGGAAGGAGAGAGGCCAACATTTCCATGCATTCCCACACTGTGGTGAGAAAATGAGTTAGAACAGAGTTTTGAAAATCAGGTTTACAGATCCCTCGAGGTCCACTAAACGACTTCAGAAGTTCTGCGAGGTCGAAACTAATCCAAAAAGCGCTGTCCCTTTCACCCTGGGCTCAGCTGAGTTTCCTGAAGCTGTTTAACATAGGCTGAGGCTATCGCTCTAATGCTGATGGACTATGTGTTTGGGTATTGTGTGTGTGTGTGTGTGTGTGTGTGTGTGTGTGTGTGTATGTGTGTGTGTGTGTGTGTGAGAGAGAGAGAGAGAGAGAGAGAGAGAGAGTTTTAAATGATCGCTTTTTGTTAGGGTATATCTCTACCAATACACTCTCAAAGTCCTTCATGTTTTATTCTCAATACTCCATTTTAAATTATTGAAGACCTCAAAATGATTGATACTGTCACAATGGAAGACTATGATAGCAAGATAAATAGAAATAAAACTACATAGAAAACTTATTTTTTTGTTATCTACATGTATAACCATCCCACGTTTTAACAGAGACTATTGTGTCAGTTAAATATGCTTGTTTTAAACTCTCCTGTCAAATGCACATTCCCTGCATACCAGATCTCAAAACAACAAATTCCAGCCACTACAGGGATTTGTTTGAGGTCCGACACAAATCATGCAATCAAAGCTCTCTTGAAGATTTTCCTGGAGTTACTGGGAAAGCTTGAACTCCAACATCTCTTAGAAGCGTTTACACCTGAACAAATGGTCCATAGTCTATTGTTATGTGGAGACATCTTCACTGGACCCTACAATGAACCCTACAGTTGGGAAGATTCAGATGAGAATGGAGTGAAGAGTGAAGGTGTTATTGGAATCCCTAAAATTCCACATGATTCAAAAAATTTACGAATTAATAATTACTTCATATTTTGTTTGTTTAAAAGTATTTTGACTATGAATTATAATTACAAGTGGTACCTCGGTTCACAAACCTGATTCTTCCCACAATTCCGGCCCCAAACCAAGTTGGACAAGAACGGAATCAAATTCAATGTTTAGGTTCAATGTTGACCTTTTGGGGAAATTTGCTTCGGTTCTTGTCCACTTTGGTTTTCAACCAGAATTGTAGAGAGAACTGAGTTCGTGAACCGAAGTACCGCTATATTTCAAGTAACCCTGAAAATCGTATTTGATTATTTGAATATTGCAGGTCTTTTGATATTTTATTTTTGGAAACAGTCTACTGAGTGCACTGCGTATATTAAGCATATTTCATGTTCCAGATCATTCCATCTAATATGAAATGAATGTTTCTATTTTTAAAAATAAACTGAGACCTGTAATCACAGATGTCTTTAGTTGTGCAACCAGATTAAAATCCAGGAATTATTTTCTCTAGAGCAGTTAGCTTTGCTCATCTACACAAGTCGTTCCATTTCATACATTAAATTTCAGAAAATAGAATCTAATAAATAAAGCATGAAGTTTGGGGATATGGGGAAGTCCTACTGTTTATGCAGCTCTGTGGTTCTTTTCCTGTTAAGGTCAGATACTCAATACATTTTCCAAGCCCAGAGGTTGTTTTCAGCAAGAAAAATTCACAGTATCACATAACTTCTTTTTAAAGATTTAAAGGAGAATTGTAAATCTCAGCCTGAAGTGTCCTGGAAGAAATCTAAGCAGTAATTTTCCAGGCAGGGAAGTTCAAATGATCCCTTAAGAAGTATTCAGTACTTTTTTTTTTAATATAGACACAAACACCTTTTTCTGCCTCTGATCTAATTTTTCTTCACAAGGAACATAGTTTCACAGCAGTACTGATGATATTTCCACATTAGTATATAGAGAGGAGGAAAATGATAGCCTATCTCATTTTTTTCCTTCACTCAGAGAAGAACATGACAGTGATTTTGAAAGAACGTATCATTTGGGGAGGAATAATTTTAAATACAAAAATTCAGCAGAAATTATTTTTGTAAGAAGCCACACAATTAAACTCCCAAGGCAGGAAAATACAAATGAGTCACGTGTGTCCATGCTATCCTACACCAGGTGAGGCTGGGTTTGCTAAAAATTTCTTTGAAAATTTCAGGAAAAGTTCTGCTGTAAATTCAAGGTGAGCCCCATTATATTCAGCCAGATAGGGGAGTTTCTGCCAAGTAAGTAGCCTGTGATGGGCGAAGTCTGGCCATTTCCTAAGATTCCCTCAGTGCATCTTTTCTTTATTTCGATGCAAACGATTGCACTTCTTTTCAAGCCTGAACATTTCAGCAACTATGCTGAATGAATACATTGGGCTTAACTTCACAGGCTCTTTCTTTCTGCCCAAGGTGCAAATTATCCGTGTCTTTCTGCTCTGAGTTTTGCTCCTGTTTCTTATCACATACATGGCTAGTGGCAGTCAGCAGTACCCATGCCGCAGTTTGAATGTTGGCTGCACTGGAGTTTCCTCTGCCATATTAACTAGTCTGGCACCTTTAAATTCAATTTCGCACAAATCTTAAGACTTAAAAAATGTAGACAAATTCTTTGCCAGCATGTAGCATATATAAGCTCCGATCTAGTTTCCAGTGCAGTCCCCATGCACATCCGAAACCTCATGAATGCAGCCTTAGTGTTCCCTTTCCTGTGAACATTCTGGACTTCTGAGCACCAACCAGACTCACCAGTCAGATTTTGCTTACATCATTCTAAAGTTTCACTAACTAGCTATTTCCAAACTCATCCAAACTCCCCTCACAATCTGTTTCAAGGCTTCTAAACAACATGATCCTGTATAGTTACAACAATATCCTCACTCCTGGTGTGAATTTTCTGTGGTGGTCAGCTTTTCCATTGCTAAACACAATACCTGATACCCACTGGTTACAGAGAAGAGTTTTGTTTGGCTTATAGTTTCCAGTGGGTCTTTCAGTGGTTGGCAGGCTCCAAAGCAGAAACAGCGTGGTAGAAGTGCATAAAGGAGGAAATCTATCTATCCTATGCTGGTCAAGAAGCAGAAAGAAAAGGGGACCTCGGGCACAGAATACAGCTTTCCAGACCATGTCTACAGTGACCAGACTCTATCTCTGAGCAAATGAGAATTTGGAGGAACATTTAAATATAAACTGTAATAGAAATGTTGTAGTCTTATTTTCATGTTATTCAGTTCATACTGTCTAAAATGATACATGACTCTAATATGCATGTATCAGCATTGATTCTCAAATGTGCTTTTATAATGGTTTGCCTGGATCTTAGAAATTACTAATAATGTATCTCTATATTTTCATCTAAAATTTTACATTAATTGCTCTGGAATATAGCTTACGTATCTACATTTTAAAGCTCTCCTTAGGTGATAAATTTTAAGCCATGGAATTTGATATTAATGACTTCTAAAACTGGTATGCATTTCAAATAAGCCTTGTTAGAAGAAATAAATAGACATCTGGATTTAAAACTCACTAGTAAGGCCAGGAGTGGCGGGGCATAAGTGTAGTCCAAGCTACTCCACAGGCTAAAGCAGGTGTGCTACTGATGCCAGGCTGCACAACACAGAGCCTTATTTAAATAAAATAAATCACTTGTAACAAACTGGTTTTCTAAATAGACCATTATTTCAGATAAATATTGAGTTTTAAAATCTTAAAGCAATACCAAGTTTTTTCAAAGTGTATTTTTACATTTAAAAGAGCAATTTGAGCCGGAAAACACATACAGACACACACACACACACACACACATTTTCACAGATGAGTAAATTGTGTATGTAAAATGAAATATTATGTAAAATAATGAGAATTATCATGGCAACGTAGAAACAAATGTCAATTTCTACTGTATGTAAGTATTCAGAAATAAATTAACAAATCCCCTAAACCATGTAAATAAACTCGAGGAATTTATTTTAAAATATCGGTGGTACATAGGCACAGGAAAATGTGTTCAAGGGCTGGGGATTTAGCTCAGTGATTAGAGTGCTTGCCTCACAAGCACAAGGCCCTGAGTTCGATCCCCAGCACCAAAAAAAAAAAAAGAAAGAAAGAAAGAAAGAAAAAAAAAAGTGTTCAAGCATCGTAATAACTGAAATGAATTTAGTTTGTTTTATGTTGATGCATCACGTCACAGCCCTCTGAATGTCAGTTTTTAGCAAATCAGGGTTAAAAAAATTTGATTTACTATTAACAATCATGACCATTTAAACAAAATTATTTTGCAAAAGTTTAGATTATTATATGTAAACTACATTACATTTGTTTCATACATTAAATTCACTGTATGAGTCAACACTTCAAATTTGATTGTGCAGAATTAATTCACTTACCTATCTATGAATTACATTTATTTTCCAGAGGACTGTGCAACCTTAGTGTTAGACAGGAAACTCATAATTATCTAACCACTTTTGCCAAGACAATAGTGTTCCCTCTCTCACCATTCCAACTCTTTGACTTGCAAAGACATTATCCATAGACATAATATATTTTTAAAAATAACTTAACAGCTTAAATGCTAATTAGTATATTTGATTAATTACAAGTAAAATAGACTAGAGTAGCATAATTCTAAACTTTATTACTTATGCCTACCACTTGTGAGCTTGTATAAGTTTTGTGTAAGTAAAAGAGATGCATTATAATAAATATCTAAAAAATTTGAATTCATATGCGATGACTTCCAGTGCATCTTGATTAGTGCAAAAACAAATAGTGTTTTACTCAAATACAGTTCATTCCCCTATATATCAAATCTAATTATAAATAAAAGATGTTACAAGTTAAAATGTAAAATATGTGTGTGTGTGCGCGTGCATTCTTAAAACATATAAAAAGGTCCAGAATCAACATCTATAACTAAATCTGTCAATCTCTAGCTATCTTTCTAGAGCTATAGATACTGGCATAGGTGTAGATATGGATAATGGTGCTCTATTGGTTTGACTTCTCTGGCGAACCCTAATTAATACAACCAATATTATTAAAAAAAAAAAAAAACCTACAGTTACTTTTCTGCTTTACTGACAATTTTTTGGCCAAACTTCTTGTCCCCTGCCCATGTTGTCACAGGGAATGAGGAAATTCTGCTCACCCAGAGAGCATGTATCTCCTCCCTCCCTGTATTCGCAGGAAGCAGAGGCTTCTCAGATTCCCAAGTGTGGCGGGCAGAGGCGCCTCAGAGAGCCTTCATTCCGCTCTGAGCATCCCGCCCCAGCAGTGATTTGCTGAGGGAATCGCTAGCTGCCTGCTAACCAACTCCCTATAAGGTCTGATACTGGGCAAAGATAAGTAATGCAACATTCCTTGTTTTGCCTCAATATAAAAAAAAAAAAAAAAAAAAAAAAGTCTGGTTTGCCTGTTTTAAAGGGAGTGATTTGGAGCAGGGTGCTATGAGACCTGCCGGTCACACATGGTACAGCAGGAACAGACGTGCTAAAGGGCCAGGAAAATTCACCAGCATACTCTCAACTGGGCTCACGTCTAAGGACTGCTTGCTTCCAACAGTTCCTAAGGTGATAATAAAACTGATTCATTTGGAGTTAAATAAATTCTCAGATATAAACAAACACTTTAGAAATGACGTTACCTTTGACACTTTTTGATGTGTAGAAATGTATTATATCATATGGGTGCATATATTTTCTAAAGGGTTGTATGTATACTTCTGAAAAACAAGAAACAATTGAACAAATAATTATCACTGTTATTCTTGGCTGTGTGATTGTTTCATGTATTTAATTTTTGTCTTCCTCTCCTGGCTGGCAAGCTTCTTTACTACATGCTTTACACGTCTTTCTACCCTCCTAGGTATTTACTGCAGAGGCGGGTAGAGCGGCAGATCCAGAGGCGGCTAGATCCAGATTCGCTGTCAAGGATATTTGTTATTTTCAGTGATTTTTAGAGTTGAGCAGGTTCGTGGTTCAGTGATATCTTATTAGTAGTATTTTAGTTTCACTGGTCCCTTGCAATGTCCTGCAGTAGCTCCTTCGTTAATGAGCCAAGATTGCACATTCAAAACACAGCTTCGAGCAATACCAACCGTGTGATCAATGTAACCTTGAAGAATTCATGGAACCTGCTAAGGGGCCAGGAAAGGGCATGCGAGGTGATATACGGATAGACTCCTTATTGCTTTGCTAAAGATAATATCTGGACTGCATCTGTTTTGCAATCATGATTATTGAGTGTTTTCTATATTATTGCTCTATCAGGAGGTACCCTGAGTATCTGAGTAATTTTCATGCCTGCCTTTTCTGCCACATGAGGGATCCCTATTGCCTAAGCCCAGCTGATGTCATGATTTTTGGTGGCTGCTGTATTTTATTTTAAAGGTTATTGGAGAATGTGTGTTCTTAAGAGAAATCATTTTCTTTCATCTATTTTGATAATATGATGTCTAATACAGATATTTCTCATTTAACAACTTACCCGTTTAACATTTTTTTTTGATTTATAACCTGGCACTTAGACTTAATGACTTTTTTTGGGTATAGTTCTGTACATTTGTTATGGAGCCTCCATGTCACTTTTGGTACGGTACATCTAGCTTATACAGTACTGTAATTTTTGGTGATTATACAGCATAGTACAGTAGTTTTGTGCCCGTTATACATTACAGTATTGCATGTAAGAGTTATGCAAATAAAAGCAAAGTCATCAAATTGGAGTTTCCTTTGACTATTTCTGTGTGCAAATATTATAATACATAAACTCTATACAATTCCTCATTTGGCAACCAATTCATGGAACAACCTGGTCTCGTAGCAGAACTTTGTAGTTAAACAAGGAGTGTCTGACTGATCATGCTCTCATGTGTGAAATATTTAAATCTCATGGCTGAGTCCCTGTTGAAACTTGACCTTAATCAAATTGCCCAACTTTTCCCAATAAAATTGACCTTCTTTATCCAGTAACCCAATGAAGTTCTCTTCTATTTTGATTCCAGAACATTGGTTAATGATATGTGTTTGTAAAAAAAAACAAAATTATTTATCAGGGGCTGGAGATTTAGCTCAGTGATTAGAGTGCAAGCATAAGGCCCTGAGTTCAATCCCCGGCACCACAAAAAAAAAAAAAAAAAAAGATATGTGTTTGTGTTTGTTGCCATATAGTACCATAGTACCATGTTTCCATACGATCTATAAATGCAACCTGCTCCCCAAGCTATGTCAGCTGAATACAGCCTCCAGCAAATGTACTACCTGACTACAGAAACAGAAAGCTGGCAATTCCAGGCAATGCCAGACGCACGATCAGGCGTTTCACAGAGCTGAAAGACAGAGTAGATCTCTTTTGTTATAAGACCTGGAGTTTTCTTTGTGCTTTGTTAGGGAACAAACCTGAAGGATACAAGTTTCTTTCAAAAAGCAATGAGGTTTATCCGTCAGTCATCTATACAAAAAGAAAAGATGAAATGTCAGTCCTTTAGAGTAATAGATAGTATCTTGGGAGAAAATGTCATAACCTATGGCTATCTAAACACAGATTCTAAATTATTCTTAGGAAATAAAAGTTGTAAATATTACAGTAGGAATATTTTTCTTTTCTGATAAAATAGAAACATCAAAATTGTATTTATGAAAATGCCTTTTAAAAAGTACACTATGGTGGTAAATTTATTATTGTTAATAAGTTGCATTTAGTAAAATTTCAATTCACATATACACAGAATTTCAAGGACTATTAATAATGGAAAAAGCATGCAAATAAGGACAGAATTTATAAATGTTAAATATTAGAAAAAATATTCTGTCACATATATTGGATTTTATTGTGTGTCTTTTATTTCACTTATTAAATATTTCATACTTGCCGATCAATAAGCTCTGCATTTAAGGCATAAAGTTGAATAAAAATAAATCCTTAACTTGCAAAAAGCTTATGACTACATAAAACAACAATTATAAGAAGTAGTTGCTAGAGGAATGATGGGGAATATACTGAAGTGAGATTTAAAGATAAATTGGCTGGTCTGCAAAAAAAGCTGGAAGAATTGTGTTAGTGAGAAAGGAGGTAAGCATTGAGAGATGCCTGAGAAAATATTTTGAAATCTCACCTGAAATTTCAATGATTTCATTAGTACAAGAAAGAACTGTAACATTAAAATATTTCCATTTTCTGATCTGTGTTCTTTTCACTGCGTATCTGTAGTGAAAACTAGAAGGCGGAATGAGGCCATTGAAACAAAGATAGACTCAGCCTGGTATTAATAACAGTTCCTCAAGATTGAGGGAATGAAAGGAGATAATGACTACCAAACTATTATGAAAACTAAAAGGCACTATAAAAGTTGAAAATTTGAATTTCTTATTATTTTTCTATATTTTGCTAATCATGAATGGCTAAACAGACTTGATATCATTTGTAATATTTCCTTCACTCTTTTTTGACGTTTAAACAACCTGTACCGATTTTAAAGGAGTAAAACTTGGGAATAAAGAATATACGCCAAGTGTGAAAAAAAACATAAAGGTGAAACTAATTTAAAAAAAGTATTTCACGCAGTTCCCTTTTCTTCTTTGCCAAATTTCAGTGTTTTGAATACTACTAAGAAAAGTGTTATTACTCTCAAACATAACTTTGTAAGCTTTTATTGCATTAAAAGGTTGTAATAATTTTAATAGGACAATTTTTTCGGGATGTAGAAATGAGTCTATTACTTAGAGAAAAGTAATTTGCAACATGAACGTGAGAGACAGTATGACTGCAGTTTTTAAAAATAGGAGAAGAAGTAATCAAAATATAGTTGATTCAAGTGCTTTTTGAAAATAAATACACGTGTCATTTGTTTACAGAAAGCAGTTTGAGTTCAAACGTGTTGACATGATTTCATAATAGCTACAAGTTTTGATAACTCAAAAGTACAATCTATATAAGATCTACTAAAGTTCCGAAGCTCAGGATTTGAAATATTAACCATAATATCTTTGTCTCGTATATTTCCTTTCAAATGATGTAATATATGTCCTCATATTCCTTTGCATAGATTTTTTTAAAAGACAGTTAAATATAAACGTAAGGTCAAGCACTCAATAAAATATGTCCCTGTCAGTAACTTCTGCCATTAGGTTTCTGCAGTCCTTCTAAGGATTCTAAACAGCTGCAAATAGAAGAAACTTTAGGTAACCTCGATTTAATCTACTTAACTCAGCAAAAAACAATAACGAAAACCCCACATGTCGGCAATTATTTCTCAAATTCCCACTACAATAAGAAAGATTATAAACTTTAAACGGGCCCCTGGGAGTGTTAAACTAGAGTACTTTCAAACATAGCAGGTTGATCTGATCTAGTTCTATCACTTTCTATTATGAACTTTGTCAGCCAAGTTCCAAAAATACACTAGAATGCAGTTTAACCTTTCCAAAGGCAGCTTCGCAGAAATGTCTACCACAATTGTAGATCCAGTGTCTCATTTTTCTCCTTTTTTCACCCACAGTTTCCATCTGTACTAATTACGTGCCATCAACCATACTATATGAAAGCCTAACACTTATTAGGTAAGCCAATAAACTTAATTGAGCCTTGTCACATAATATATGCAAGTAGTTCTGTTTTAACTGAATAATCTGACATCACTGTGTTTCATGCTGATACTAGAAATGTTGCTCCTTTTTTAATCTCCCCTTATTTGAGTTACTAGAAGACTCAATTGAATTGCAAATATGCCATAGAAAGAAATATGCAAATTATCATTTATTAACAAGCTGTCCCAAATTTGTTTAATAAATAAGATATTCTAAAGCATAAAATAGTATCAGAAATAAACTTACATACATATTAGCTTATAGATATAGATCAATGACAAATAGTAACTAGAAGAGGGAAAATTGAGCAATTCTCTAAACATATTTTGGTATGTTTTGTTTGGAATTTTATTACTATTAGAAACTATCAACAAATGACTGGTTTTTTTAATAATATTTTGTACCTCAAATCATATTTTGGCTTAGATTAATATTCCGAAGTTCTGCTTTATTTTTGTTTGGATTTGTCGCAGTGAGGTTTGATAGTTTAGTATTGCTCTTTATTGAAACTCTGTCCTTTAAGACGGCCCTCTTGTAAACGGTGCACAGATGAACTTGTTCCTGAAATGCAGTTCAATGTTCTGGCGTTTAACCCATTTTTCTTTGTTAATAAATTTGAAACTCTTGGTAGATTTCCTACCTTATTTTATTTCCTTTTTATATTATTAATTGCTTTGTCTACAGACTATTCAAATATTTTGATTTTCAGTGGTGCTTTTTAGGAAAAAACAGGGTGTTTGTTGTCTGGGATATAGGACTTAATGATCTATGTCATCTATAATTGAATGATTTTTTTTTAAATGTGTGCCAATGTAAAATTGATTCCCACACTTTTACAATATGTTGATAGTTGAGATGTAACAGTAATTATTTTACAGATATCTGAAAATAATCAGGAAAAGAAGAAGAACCTTATCTGTTGAATTTTATTGTAGAAACTTTCCCTAGTTCGCCCCCCACCCCCTGTCTAAATGAGTTAAAAGTATCTTTAAGTAAACTTACCTGTGGAACTACAGAACCAGTACAGCCTTTCTCTGCCCTCATTTGCTACTCACTGTTTTAAAACTTGAAATATGACATATTTAAACCCATGCACTATATTTGATACAATGCCCCATGCAATTATATGGGGAATGTGCCTTCAGACTAGCTTCTGGTTCTTTATAATATATTGAGTGTTGACATTCAGAATGATTGCAAATTATGTTTGATAAATATCGGGAAATATTAAAAAATAAAAATAAAAAATCAGGGAAATATGAAAAAATGTTGAAACTACACTATATTTAAACATTGAAATACCACTACATTGTTGAAACTGGAGATTATCAAGTCCATACATTCTGGTACTTCGAGTGAATGACAGGGTGACAAAAACAAATACAAAAAGCGGTTTTCTAGCACCAATGTGCTCATTTTTCTTTATTTGCTTTTTTATTTGTAGTTTATTCAGAGAAAATAGTTCACAAACTTTGAATTTCCTAACTTCCCCCCAAATCAAACTTAGAAAAATGCCTTAACCTTGAACTACAAATAATAGGTTTGTAGAATCCACCCATCACATTGTTATGTTGTCTGTGGAATAATTTATTTCGAGCATATTTCAGTTTAAACAGTTTTTTTTTTTTTTGCAAGTTGAATGAGTGGACTGCTACCTACAATGTTGTAAACGAGGGTTTACTCTTTGAAGCAATCCAATCAACAATGAATGCTTCAGACCTTTAAGCATGCTCCAGTTCACTTAAAAATTTCAAATGCCATTATTGAAAAATCCATCACACTCTTCATTAATTAGTATGAGAGGTTTTAGAGAAAACTTAGAGAAATAAGTACTTCCAAAAAGATGTGGATTGGTATAAAGCCCATGCACGAAATGGAAAAAGCTATCTAGCTTTCAGTAATTATTACTTTTGAATTTGCACTTCAAGTGCAGGCTTCTATTGGCTTCTGTCCTCTGTTTGGTGATTCGACTCCATTTTCAGCTGGAGTCTCATTAAGGTTATTCTGGCGTTTCCTTTTATATAAAGTACCTTGTTGGGAATGAATACAAATCCCTCCCCGAATGGCCTGCCTCCAACTTCTAGAAGCTACAATGTTTAATGAAAGATCCTACCGAGTGTTAAATGGCTAAGTGGTCTCAAGTCAGTTCATGACACCCATCTAAGAGGAGGATTTGAGTAATCATTTGAGCAATAAAAAGGAGCAAGGAATAATTTGATTACATTTTGATTTAAGACAATTAAAGACACATTCAAACTCCATACATACACACACAGATACAGAAATACATCAATGAATATCTAGGAGAATATTCTGAAACAAACAAAAAAAGCAAAAATTGTAGTATAAAAGCAGAAAACAGAGTATAGTACCTAGCAAAAGAATTGCTAAAATAAACTGAAGCAAATTATATATAGTTATATGCAGTACTTATCATCTATTTTATACTTCTTCATTGAAGAATTCTCAAATATGAGACAAAACATCATTATCTAAAGTGACTGAAAATGAAAAATATGGTGACAACCTAAAAGTAAGTGTATCATCTATTCTTTTCTTTTAAACCGCTGTCTGCCTGGTAATCCCATGCCCAATCCCACGGCATTCAGTGTGCGCACACAATCCAAGATGAAATCCACCCTTATTTATCCATTGACTGACTCAGAGACACACATATCAGTGAAACAGGCCATGCTAAAAGCCTCCCCTGGTTTTGTGCTTTAGAGCTGGCAGCAAAATGCCTGCTTTCATTTCTTGGGTGCCTGAGGTTCTGTGGACAGAGCCCAGAACCAACTCTCTGTGGCGGTGGATTCCAACCCACCTTGAGCAGCTGGCCTGAGCAAATAAGGCCAACAGGGAGAAACATGCACCAGCGTGTGGAGCCACAACAATATGCAGGTTTTACGAACCCCAAAGTAAATTCTATCATCTTATCTTCTCTAAAGCAGAAATAGAGCTACTAAAGTTCTCTAAATTAGTACGTATGATTTCTGTTTCTAAAGGACTTAACTGAGATAGCAGGTAAGCAGGAACAGCACGTGTTGCTAACCAAACCACAAAACTGGGGAAGTGGAGAAGACAAGAGGGCTGAGAACAAAGATCCCTCTTCACAAGCCAGGATGCTGTCGTGCAGTGAACAACAAACCACTCCAAATTTTTGTTTTGAAGCTGTAAACCCTAAAACTTCAGATGTGAGCTCGTTTGGAAATAATGTGATTAAATATGCGATATTTACTTAAAATCAAGTCGTTAGAGTGAACATTAATCCAACATCATTGCTGTCCATAGAAGGAGGAGCAGTTTAAATGTAGATGTACTTAGAGGGAAATGTTAAGAAGTATAAATGTCATCCCAGCACTTTGGGAGGCTGAGGCAGGAGGATCAAAAGTTTGAGCTGAGCCTGACAATTTAGGTACTTAGCAATACTCTGTCTCAAAATAAAAATATAGAAAAGGTCTGAGGATATATTTCAGTGTGAAGGTCCTGTGTTCAATCTTCAGTATCAACATATAAGATAGACAGATAGATAGATAGATAGACAGACAGACAGACCAACAGAAATAGAGACAGAGAGAGACAGAGACACAGAAAGAGAAAGAACAAGGCTCTCTATAATCCAAGAAGGGAGGCCTGGATTGCTCCTCCACAGCCTTCAGAAGGAATGGAAGTTGATGACAATTTCATTTCATATTTCTAGCATCCAGAGCCATGAAATGATACACTTTTGATAATACATTTTTGTAGTTTATGCCACCTGGTCTATGGCATCTTGTTTACCTAATAGGTTTTGCAGTCACATACAGTTGTGAAAATATCCCTAGTGTTCTGATACTCAGACATTGTGCACACTGAGACTTTTCAGAGGACCTGGGGAAACAGTGTCAGGGGTTCCAGGAGGATCATTCTTTTCCTTCTACCTTAAGTAATAAAGATTCAAATTAGGAAGTTGAGATAAAATGTGGTGCGTTTAGGAAGAAAAGACACGAAGCAAGGCAAATCTGCAACACTGTCCAGGGGAGACATTTCCGTTTGTAATGGATTGAGCCTAACAAGAAAGACGAATTGCTTTGGCCTGGTACTAACAAAGCCAGAAGCTCCAAAATAACGTGTTCATTCTGATTTGAAGTATTTCACTCTACAGATTTGCTGGGATTGTTTATTAGCCATTGAAGTCAATATTAAAAGTTTAAAGTGCTTAGATTACAAGAGAAGTACCTTGGGATTCTTCAACAGTTGAAGAAATTGCTAGTCCCCTTCACTTGCTCTGTCTGAAGGTGACAGTCTTCTTGTTGCTGAAACGTAATATCTGACATCTACAAGTTAAAACAGGAAAAATTTGGCTCATGGTTTGGGGGATTTGGTCCATGGTTAGTTGGAGGTGCAGTTCAAGGTAGGAACATCATGGTAGAAGGGGGTGGTACAGAAAGCTGCTTAGTTCATGGCAGCCAGGAAGCAGTGCAGAGGACCACTACCAGCCAGCAAACAGACTACAGCTAATATAGAGATGGTACCCAACTTCCTGCCTCCATGACTCACACAGACGAGTGCTCCCACAGTCCTCAGGGTGGTTGCAAAGCCAATAAAATTGACAGTCCACCACAACTGTCACAGGATGTAAGAACCCAAAGCTTGTCAGCACTAATAGCACTGTTTTCCCTGGGCATGTATAAGGGATCAGATTTTCAGAGTGAACTCAAAAAGTCAGGAATTTAACCCAGGACCAATGTGTAATTTCAGATATTCAAGCAGTGAGGAGGATCAAGTGGATAGAGCAGTGGTCAAGGATGTTGTCCATCTTTCTCAGGGCTCCTCCTCACCCATCGAATGCATTCTGTCTGGCCCAGACACATGCAAACAATCTCTCATATACAAGGCAATTGTTGTTTTACATGGTATGAAAACTTTATGGTATGAAAAATATTTTATACACAGATAACTATGTATATATTGTTTAAGAGTTTTCTGGAGCCATGCTCAGTAAACAATTGATCCTAGCATAGTTTGCCATAACCAATCGCAAACTAAAGGCATTCGGCTTACAGCATTCCACAAAGAAACAATCTCCCACTATAAATGGCATCAGTCTGTTAACCAAAAGGTAAATATTTAGAAAAGGAATAAACCAAGTTACTTGCTTCTTTGCTTCAGTGGGACTGTCCCTCTTGAAAGAGAATACTCAGCCAAAGAAGAAACACATTTGATACCCATTTTGTTGTTTGTTATGGCTTGTGTCTCGATGTCCCCACAAAGCCTCTTGAGGTCTGTGGTGGACTTATTGTGGTCAATTTGAGCAGGAGTGCCAAGCTGGACTGAGTCGGTGCAGCTCTGGGGATAGGGGATCCACGTGAAGATTGTTGCGGACACAGCATAGAGAAGAACAGGATCAGATGATGGGGCCAGCTGTTTCCCAGGAGAAGCTCTGTTGTTGCTGGTTCTCCCAAAGGGAACTGGGCTATTCTCATTGCAGAAGGAGCTCGGGGTCTTGCTGTGGTTGCAGATGGCTGCTGTTTGCTTCAGGAGAGCTCTGGTCTTCACCTCTGCTGCAAGCATCATATCCCAGTTTCAGTATAACTGGGCCTTCACCTTCTAGGGCAGGCACAGATGTACATGGAACATTGCTGTGGGCTCCTAGCTGTTCATTGGATCTTTCGAGTCTCCAGTACAAAGATAGACATTCTGTACTCTTCCTGCATTTGGCTTGTGTGTGTGAATATTATAATTTGTAAATGTCCTGTATTAAGTATTTCTCTTGCAAACCATTGACTCTAGAAAGGTAACTAATACAAGGTCATATGTGGGACTTTCCAGAGGTTCCTGGATCTAGAGTGTATGATGCTGAGATCAAAGGTATGTGATTACCAAATCCATCCACTGATTGGTTTGGCATAGTTCTGAGAGTGGATAATGGGAAGGCCCACCCTGGGTGTGAGTGTTACCCACCCTAAGGGCGTGTAGCTTGGATAGAAAATAAGGGACAGGAAGAGGGCTGCTGTTGCCACTTGCTGCTTGCTTCCTCCCTGTGTCGATGTTTTGTTGCGTTCCTGTCTTCTGTCCACCATGAACTGTTTCCCCCTGTGATGTCTGTCTGCCATGACACCTTGCCTTGGAGCCAGCCAACTATGAACTGAAATCTCTCCAAAATGAGCCAAGTAAACCTTTCCTCCTTTACCCTTGGGTGTTGGGTATTTTGTCTCAGCAAAGAGAAAAGTAACTAAGACATTTTTGTTGTTGTTTGTTATTGTACCCATCCTGAATTACTCTTATTTGTTGGCAGGAGATAATGGGGAAAAATATTTTCATTTGGAAGCATTTGGAGCCATTCAGAGAAGATTATTGAATATTTAATCTCATTCTCTATCTATTAAGTCCTTTTTTCAGTTTATCTTCCACTTGGCCTACAGTAGCGTGGAATCACTAGATGTTGGCTACTTGTATAGAGATTCCACATCTGTTCTTCTCTACCCTCGCCCCTTTTAGAACTATCCAACTTCCATATTTAAACATGGACTGTATAAAAAGCTGTTAAATGTGTCATATAATACATAAATTACATGATTATATAGAGTATATTTAAACCAGGTGGAAAAAAATTCAGATCACGTAGGCACCATAAACTAGGATGTGAAAGATATAGCAGGATTTGACTTAGGGTTCTTTGTGATTATGTTTTGAGTTGTATGTGGAAGTACTGTTCTGTGACAGGAAGGGAAAAGTTTGAATAGTGTGTGTTTCAGGGTGTGTGTGTGTGTGTGTGTGTGTGTGTGTGTGTGTGTGTGAGACAACCATGGAGTAAAAATTTAGAGCTATTTTTTGTTCTCTCTCTCTCTCTCTCTCTCTCTCTATTTCTCTCTCTGTCTTTCTTGGCAAATTCTTGCTACCCTGAGCACAAAATGAACACACGTTTGAGGGACTGAATTATAACACAAATTAAGTTTCCAACTTTCCAGATTGTGTTCTACAAAGTCAGAGCACTTACTAGGAAAGAACATGGTCCTGTAATTTGAAATGGGCATGTTGGACCCTTAAATTCCGGTTTGTTCTTTTTGCTGGAAGAAACACTTCTACATTTACCTGAAAAGATTGGCCTTTCTTTATCCAAAAAGATTGTGATGGTTTTCCATGAAACAATTTGTGAAACACTGCTGATTTTCTTCGGTACCTCTACATGCAGCCATTTTGCACCTAAAAATATACTAATTTTTCATTACGTCTCACCAAGTGAAAAAAGAAGAACTATATAGGCTTACATCTTTTTTACATCTATATAGAACTACATCTTTTTTCCAACTTACAGTAATAAAAATCAGGAAAGTACACATAAAAATGGATGCTAATACTATTGGATTTTTATTAAAATAAAAAAGCTGAAGCAGCTTATTGATAGAGACCCACTAACGAGTGATACTGCCTGTTTATTTGATTAACAGAAATATAACCTAAAGGTGCAAGCCCCCAAGTTTGATCCCCAGCACCAAAAAAATCCTCCATGAAATGGAAATCCCAAAATGGTTTAGAATTGTGTTCAGAAACGTACTCTGAGGCTTCAGGAAATTAAAATATATTACTTAAAATAATTAGAATGTTTTATCCATCATGGGAAATTTAGATTGAATATATGATTTCTCTATGATCGTGAGAAAAAAAAAACCAAAACTTGGTGAGGAGATTCCCAGCATTTTGAAATGGGGTTTTTCTCTCAGTGTGTTGGCCATTATAGGAGAAATTCTGCCATCAAATTGGGTCCCAAAACATAATTGGTATAATGGAAGTCCAGAGTATCAGGCTCCTCTGCTTTCAGTCAGTGGCCAAAGGCAACATGGATGTGGTTGTCATAATGGACAGTGGAAGCAAAACAATATTTAGAAAAGTCTGCTTTCCAGAGACATATAGTATTGGCCAGTTGAGTATAGTGATCCTAAACATGAAATAAGTGGGTAGTATGTTAAATTATTAGTTAATCTGAATAAAGATGAAAGAGTTAGTCATCTGGAAGAATATTAGATCAAAAGAACACATACCTAACTTGAAGCAAAAAACAGAAGCACAGATCCTTCGTCTACTCACAGACTTCAGCCAGACTGTATATGCCAAATCTTTTGAATAAAAGGATAATAAGAACCTGTTATACAGTCAAGGTTGTGTCCTGTCAATCTTTCCTTAGTCTTTTCCTAAGAGATTTAGAATCAGTTATCAGAGTTACTGTGCACTAAAAACTAAAGAAAGCTAAATAATCAGAATTTTCCATGATTCCTGGATGATGGCTTTGACCAGACACTAATTCCTGGAAATCCAAACTGTCAATGTGCTTCACCAGTCAAATAAAAGATTTTATGAATGTCAAGTGATCAGCGGGGGTGGTAGTTGATCATGATTGTAAACTTGGTAGACGCAAGATGGGTAAAGCACATTCCAGGTGGGTCTGTGGGATGTTTTCAGACATAACCGGCATGAATGCCAGTGAACGGAGGAAGGCAGCCTCGCTCAATAGACTCGAATGCAGGTGTAATAAAAACTGAGGAAAGAAAGAAGTCAGTCTACATTTGCCAATTCAATTCTGCCTGATCTGGTGTGTTTGGGGCTGCTGCCGTTGCCTGTCGATATAAGACTCTCGGTTCTTCATCCTTGCAGCCCAGAATCATATCAGCAACTCTCCAGAGAGCTTGGAGGCTTTTAGCTTTGGACTTGCATCCTTAGTCCCTGTTTTTCTGAGATGTCCGGCTTTGTGGGCTGAGCAGCTACTGGATCCTCCATCTCTGTAGCGTGCCATTCACTATTGTGAAAGAGCCAGCCTCTCATCCTTTAGTGATGAATCACTCTTCGTCTTTTAAAATTTTATTAAATTCTGTGCATATGTATATACAGTATAATATAAAGTACATATTACATAGCATATGTATAAACCTGTGGAGAACTATAACAAATATAATTGGTTTTTAGCTCCAGATTTGTATCAGAGAGGGCTTGCTATGTTTCTAAACCTATGCTGTGTTTATTTCCTAAGTTTTTAATGCCTAAATGAAATAGATATTTTCATTAATTTTTTAAATCCGTGCATTGTTTCCACAGCTTTGAAGTGGAGAATATTGTGATGAAAGAATTGAATTTGGCTTTACTTACAAAAACGATAAATCAAAATCAATACCACATCATTGGAAGTATTGCAGAGATTAGTGTCACATCAAGTTAACTTTCTAGAGTCAATGGTTTGTAAGAGAGCAGATTTAATACAGGACATTTATAAGTTACAATATTCACCCACAACCAAATGCAGGAAGAGTGCCGAATGTCTATCTAGGCACTGGAGACCCAAAAGATCCAATCAAGGGCTGAGAGCCCACAGCACTGTCCTATGTTCGTCCATATCTACAGATGATGGCTGAAGAAATTTTACTGGAACCAGGATACGATGCTCACAGGAGAGATGAAGACCAGAGCTCCACAGAAGCAACAGCAGCCATCCTCGACCACAGCAAGGCCCTGAGCTCCTTTTTCGATGAGAACAGCCGAGTCTCCTTCAGGACAACCAGCCACAGCAGAGATTCTCCTGGGAAACAGCCCGCTACTATCTTCTGCTCCTGTTCTCCTTTATGCTGCATCAGTGACAGTCCTCAGGTGGATCCTCTATGCCCAGAACCACACCGACTCAGTCCAGCTGGGCATTCTGGCTCAAACTGACCACAATAATAAGCCCACCACAGATGTGATGCAGAGTTCCCTCCCACCCCCAATCAATTCAACTATACAGCCTGGCTAGAAAATAGATGGTGGTGGAGAATGACAGGGGATTATTATAGAATTAATCTGAAACTGCCTCTCTAATTGCTGCTATTTTTGTTGCTTGAGCAAATTAACACGTTTCTTTGTGTGCAACTATTGACCTGCCTTGCTTTGTTCTCACCCTATCCATTACTAAAAAGTATGAGTAGAAGTTTTCAACTAGCAAGGCATGAAAATATGCCTACACTGCCCTGTAGCAAAGGCATGTCAATGCCACACCCCTGTGTCGTCATTTAGTCCTCAGAGAACTTTATTATTATCTTCTTCCACAAGATACCACTCTGGCCCATTGCATGGATGATGTCATGCATATGAGACCTAATAAGCAGAAAGCAGCAGCTACTGTAAACGTGTGTAAGATATGTGCATCTCAGATGTGCATCTAGATAATCAGAACAATTCAAGGTCCTTCGACCTGGGTAAAATATCTAGTTGTCCAGTGTTGGGAGATACCACCAGATATCCCCTCTACTGGAAAGGTAAGAAAGGAGGACGGAGCTCAGTGGACTTTGCAGGTAGCATATGCTGCATCTGTGTATGTAACTCCTGCTCAGTCAGCGAGTGACATGAAAGCCCACTGGCTATGGTGAGCAGAACAGAAGGAGTCTCTGCAAGCGGTCCAGTGTGCCAGAAGGCTTCCAGGCTCCTCGGGCCATATGGCACCGCAGACCCAGTGTTCTCCAGGGCCAGTGTCATATGCAGATGCTTTTGGGAGACTCTGGCAGACTCCATAGGTGAATCATAATGCAAAATCAGATTTTAGAAAACAGGTCTATTAGTTACTTTCCTGTTTCTGGCACAAAATACCTGACATTTGCAACTTAATGAAATAAATTTTTATTTATCTCATCATTCTAGTGGGTTCAGCTCATGGTTTCCTGAATTAAAGGCACAAACATTATGATGGAAGGGCCTGGTGGAGGAACGCTTCCATGGCAACCAGGAAGCAGAAAGAGTGAGGGGAGGACGGAGGACAAGAGTGTGTCCTTCCAGGTCATACCCCAGTGGCCCGCCTCCAAACAGGCCCTGCTTCCTAATGTCACATTCAGCTGCTGAGCAAATTTGGTGAATATAGATAGCACTTTCATGATCCTGTCACCCTCACAAAGCCCCATCTCTGAACACATGAGACTTCTGGGGGCATTTTAGTTCTAAATTACAACAGCTACTTTACTTTTGCTTGTTGGAATTTAAGAGAGAATAAATGCTTTATCATGGACCACCAAGTTACTGTGCAACCTGAGCAGCCCATGAATGAAGTACTGCCTGATGCACTAAGCAGTAAATTTAAATGCATAATGCACTCCTTTTTTTTTTTAATCAAGGGTGGGCAGGAGTAAAATTTGCTTTAAATTCACAAGCAAAATGAAGTGGCCCCAAAAATCATGGCCCCTTTTCTGCTACATTATACCTTCTCCCTCTGATCATACATTTGGCCTTAGGGGAACTTTCTATGACCAGGTGACAGGGAAAAAAAAGAGACTAGAGCCAGATTTACAGATGGGCCTGCACAATACATAAGCACCATCAAAACCTGTGTGCAACATGAAGTCACTTTCTGTAAACTTCCTTAAGATAGCATGAAGGAAAATCTCAGTTACAGAAGCTGCATGCCTAGGCCACTTCTGCCTATAAGAAGAAACACACAAAGTAAGTGTATGTAGTAATTTAGAGGGTAGAGCTAATGGTTTGGCAGAACTCTATTAGATATGGGAACAAACAGATCTGGGGAAGACATACTTGGATCGACCTCCTCGGAGAGGCAAAGAACATGAAGAAATCTGTGCCCTGCAGTAATGTTTGCCAATGGTAAATTTAGAAGAAAATTATTTTAAGAATCAAGTAGATATAATGATCTTTCGTTATACCTGGAATCCTTGTTTTCTAGCCACAACTGTCTTACAACATGAGCTTTCCTTAAGGAGACCTTACCACAGGTCATTGCTTTGGGACCACTTCAACATTAGCAGAGATTAAAGTTAAGTCTTTGATATGGCACCATTCACTGGGTTGATTGGCTTTGTGGCATGGTGATTACCTTACACAATTTCCATCCTGAAAAGGCAAGTTATTTGTTTAGTGGACTAGGAATTTTTGTCATCAGTTTACCTTCCATGAACGCAATGCTTCAGCCAATATTACCATCCACAGACTTAAAAAAAAAGTCTCATCTACTGTCATGGAATTCTCTATAATATTGCTTTGATCAAAGAACTCATTTTATAAAAAATAATTAAGTATAACAATGTGTTCCAGGCATGGAATTCACTAGTTTTAACATTTCTCCTCAACATTCTGAAGCAGCTTGCTTGATAGAAAATTGGGATGTCTTTGAAAACTCAGTATAGCACCACCAAGAGGGTATGTACCAAGAGCCAGTGTAGTGTCCTCCTTGGTGTTGTATATACTCTATATCACAATCCAATAGACAGTGCTGTTCTACTATAGCCGTGATCATGAGTCCAGGAATTATAAGGTACAAATGACAGTGCTATAAGTCATTATTAGCCCTACTGATCCACTCACAAAATTTTGGCTTCCACTAGGACACAAGACAGGAATTCCATTGAACTCAAAGTTAAAGCTGTTGCCTGGCAACTTTGGGCTCCTCATACCTCTGAATGAGTAGTCAATGAAGAATGTTGCTATTGTGGTTGGGTGATTGATTCTGAAGGTTAAATGGAAATTGGGCTACAATGGAGATACAATGAAAATAAAGAAAAGCATGTCTGGAATATAGGAAATCCTTCAAGACATCTCTTGGAATTACCATGCTCTGTGTTTAAAGACTATGGGAAAGCCAGTTACCTAATTCATGCAGGATAACCAATAGCCCAGGAATGATGGAATGCATGACACCCCTAGACACAGAACCACAACCAGTTAAATATGTGATGGATACCTGCTCTTTATTAAAGCTCTTTTATATTTTAAACTCACTTTAACAATAAAGGTAGCTTGGTTTTAATAAATCAAGCAATTAGTTAAAAATCATGTCTTATAAGTAATGGAATGTGGAATGCATTGTCTGACTTACAGTACATTTAAAATACAGGTGTTGATAGGTACAAAAAAATTATTAAGGGCAAAGAGAAGAATTATTCTGCATGAATTCAGATTGCTGTTAGCTTCCTATTAGCAATTAAAACTGGCCATTTGTGACGTGGAGGCCAAAAGTCTGTAGAAGCCATTAAAGACACTACAATTTTCTATCTGTTTTAATGATCAAACCATAAATTTCTATGATCACTGGATTTAAGTGTGAGGACAAACACAAAATTAAAGAAAGCCCTGGCACCTAAATTTCACACATTGCTGATAATATGAAAAACTCATAGTAAAGGGCTTTTTTTTTTTTAAAGAGACTTAGGAAATCATTAGGGAACGAGGCTTTCCAACTTCTAAACGCCCAAACATCTCGCTGCTTTCTTTCATCACAAGCACCAAAGCCTCCAGGGCTCATTACACTTACATGATTCCACAGTGCATATGGTCTTACGGGTTAATGGCTTTGAGAATAAGAAGACTCATTGAGCTATATTTTTCAGAGGCAACTGAGTATGATTATTAGCAAGGAATGGTTGTCATATATTTTAGGCTACTCACGGAGAAAAATAAGTTCGACCAGATTTACAGAATTGTCAATAAAATAATAACCTGTAGTTGCACCAGTAGTATTTTCTATATAATATTAAACAGCACTGAACTGTACAAAACTATTTTCTTGACCTAGAAAAACCAACTAAATTCAGTCTGTGGTTGTATTATGAAAGTCACCCGGTTAACAGTTTTCCGTGAAATACAAGATAATGAAGGAGGTTGGAATTATGAAGATAGTTACTAATATACTACATCTAGCCACCTATATAAAATTATTCCTTTATCTGAGAAGTGAGTATTTGCTTAGTCTGTCTCACTGTTTTTCCCATAAAACACAATCACTTATCCACATACTGTCCACTGCAATTCTATCTTTACACCTTTTAAAATATATATTTCCCATAGTGATAGGCTACTAAAAATCATAAAGCCTTAATCTTAAAGGCTTTTAAGCAATAAAAGGCATGCATCAAAACTTATATGTTTATAACTTGTTTGCATTCCACACTATTTTTATAAAGTAGGTACAGTCATATTCCCATGAACCGTTTGAATAAATGTCCCAAGAATTTGTAGCTAATATGAAATAAAATCAGTATTTCAAACCCATGTAGTCTGAATTCCATTGTCCTGATTTTCAGCCATATATTATCAAGGATTGACATTAGATAAAAATTTAATAATATCAACATAACTAAAGCAATGTTAAAATAGTTTTTTTAAAATATTAAAGCTAATATTTTTAAGCAATTCAAATAGATATTCACAATTAAGTGTCTGTTTGTACTTTATTGAATATTCATAAATTTCCGGGACAAATCCAAAAAAAGGATGCACTGACTCCTAGGTTTTCCTGATGACAGGCCAACCTCACTTTTTGTATTTACCACCCTTAACAGTACCAAGGAAACTGATGAGGAGTTAACCAATGAAGGCTCATTCACTTACAAGTAATGAAACTTACTAATATCATTTTCAGTCTGATAACACAAGGACATTAATAACAAATAAAGTCCATTACATTTATAACTGAAAATAAATATATTAGAAAAGTCTGAGCATCTTTGTTTCATTTTCAAAACCTGGCCTCACCACTCTGATTTTTTCCCCTTTAATTTAGTTTATATTTTCCCAGGGGACCAGCTTATTTTGGTTTGCCACGTCCATGGTGGAAGATACCTGATTCACTCACCTTGAATCCAAAGGCTCCCAATTCAAGGATTCAATAAAGAGCAACCTCAAGTGCAAATTTCTAGAAAATACTTTGCATGGGCTGATGTCTCTCTCTCTTGCGGTTCACTCTGGCCAGGCAAATAGCACTGCACATTAAAAACCTGGTTCTCTGTAAACAGTGTGTGGCTAGGAGAAAGAGTGTCTAACCCTAGAGAATACTCAAAAGTTATTTCTGTACTAGACATTAAATTCCAAGGAACAACTTTCAGAGAAATTTCAAAACAGATAACTAGAAATGAAAACTGCACATAAACTCTGGACTTTGCATTTAAATTGATTAACTCTATTGTTTAGAAAATACTGCAGAAAATAAGATATGTAGTGATAGTCACTTTAAAAACAAAGATAATGTATAAAGTGTTCCACAAATGTTTACTTAAATTGCTAATTTTTCCCCTGAATAAATCCAAAGTCTATGGGACCAAATTCACTGAATTTAAAGGATTATGCCTCTTTTATACAAAAGTTAATCCTTACTGTATTTTAATGTAGATTTTTCTTACCATCAGCCAGACGTAACAAAGTAAATGTTTCCTGGGACCAAGAAGTAGAATAAAAATTTGAATCAGTCTGTGGTAACGTGTGTGGCAAATGCTGTGATCTTTCTGGGACATCACTCACATTAAACAAATAGTACAGAGACCCAGACTAAGTGCTTCTCTCCGCAAGGTTACTACCATCCTTCTGAAGAGTGTTGTTCAGGTTATACTTCTAGTTAAGTCCACCAGACTATGTTTTATCGATATAGACAAAGAGGAGACAGTACCACAACAGAAAATAAAAAATTCAACGTTATTCAACAAAAAGAGTTGCATGAATAGCAAATATTAGTATTTCGTATTGTATGTTCTTAGGCTTCCAGGAAATATTGTTTTCTTCTTCTTTTCTCTAATAGAAATATACATAAACAAAAGAAAAACCAATGCACTCTCATGGTTGTTTTTCTTTTCAGTCACACAAGCATATATACAGCAAGGGACACAAGTATATATAGTAGCACAGAAACACAACTTCTATATGGCAACTATTAGAAGCAACACAACAAAACATTGCATTATAATTGTCTTATTTCAATATAATGGAATGTGGGCTTCAGCTATATTCTTTAAAATAAAAGATGTGTGATTAAAGTTTAGAATGATAGAAACATCTGAGATTTCATACTGTTCCACATTTGAGTAGTTTTCTGGAATTTGAAATACTAATTTGTGAAAAAAATTTTAGAAAATCATGAATTAACTCAGTGTTTATAGAATTAGAACTTTCAAATGGTATCTTTTATTTTTTCTTGTTTCTGGAAAATATTTTTAATGTTAATAATTTTGAGTGGAAAGTTTGCACTTCGGAACTTTCAAAACTTTCAAATGGCTGTCGCAGTATTCTAGAGCTTTGTTACAATTTTGTTCCAATATTTCCTGTTTGTTTGTTTACTTTTTTGTTTTTGTTTTTGCTTTTGTTTTTGAGACAGGGTCTCACTATGTAGTTCAGGCTGACCTTGAACTTACTATGTAGCTGAGCCAGGCCTCCAACTCACAGTGATCTTTCTGCTCAGCCTCCTGAGTGCTGGACTTACAGGAGTGTGCCATCAGGCTTGGGTGTTCCAGTATTTCTTTTTATCATATTTATTTATCCAGTTTAACTACATCTTGCCTTACAGACTTACGTTAAAGCCAAAAATACTTAAAAACCAAATGAATCTCAGGAAAATAATATTTTACCCTTCTTTTGTTCTTTAAAACTCTTCATTTGAAAAAGTTGTGAAGAATATGAGATATACATAAAGGACACCATGACTACTAACTTGATATAAACTATGTATATCACTTTTATCAGTTTCTATTTCTGTACAGTTATCTTACAACTGCAAATAGTTTTATACAGAAAGAAGGGGCAGTTCAAACATGTCTGTGTTCTACAGACATTTAAGTTGTTAGACTACCCATGTAGTGTTACTTGTGATTGGTCATATAATTCTATATGCACTTCTAAATGTCCAAGAAGGATAATTAAAGAAATAGTAATCACTATACAATGTTTTCCATAACAAATGGTCACTATTACTTTTAGACTTAGTCACAAAGGCATTATGGAAAATGAATTCTGTTTTATTTTAGGTCATACGGGAGAAGCAAGACAAAACAGAAGAAACTATGTAACGATGTTTTTCTTCCTAAAATATATATTGGCAGGAGGCCAACCATGAAAAATATAGAAATAAATATGGAAAATTAGTATATAATTTGCTCTCAGAGATTGAATTCAAGTCTGCTAATTTAAGATATTACTTTAAATGCAGTTGAAGAAAGACCTTCCCACGACATTCAAGTGGGTCATTTAAGAGAACTGTGACGTCAGAAATCCAGTTTTGGTGGAGAGGAGACCTTTACATTGTAAAGACTTTTCATGAACTCTAAGAGAAATTCTCACAATCGTCTTTTCTCTATTTAAATGCTATTACCTTATTTCATATCATGACGTCAGCTGTCCATCTCATTAAGTATTTTGCAAACTGTTAATAGACTCCTTTAAATGAAGTTTTTTTGTATTGGAAAATTAGGAGTTCATGGAGAGCATACAATGATTGTTTAATCATGATACTCAGCACAAAACACCTCTTGTTAATTATTAGAATAAATGAAAAGGGACTGTATTCAAAAATACAATTTAACTCATTAACTTTATTGTAGCTTTTATAATTGTTGTTTGAAATAACCTGATCAGGTAAATTGTATGTTATTTCTAAATTCCTATTTCAGAATAAACCATCTTTTTTTTTCTTTAATTCACTTAAACATTTCAAAATATTCTTTCTTTAAAAGAAGGAACACTAGGAAAATTGAAATTAGTTTAACAGTTAGGAGAATTAATAATTATAAAAATTGCAGCAAAATTAATGCTTTAAAAACATCTAGATGTTTGCTGAGAAGTTTCACTAACAATTTTATAATGATGTTTTATTTTTGATTGATTTAATACTTCATAAAAATTCTATTAGCTACATATTATTATTTATATTTACTGATAGAGAAATAGGCTTGATCAAAGTCAGAGAAAGTTTTGCTCCATATGTAGTTAGAATTAAAAGCCAGACTTTTGCTACCCTGGCTTATACTTTCTCTTAGTATTATGACATCTACTGTCATTTGGAGTGAGGAACTGGAGAGATGTAGTATCTGAATCCTGATAATGATTAAAAGTAATGGTCAGGGTGATATGATTTTAAGTTTTCTTCATACAGACTGTTTTACACTTGCAAGGAGAAATCACAATTGTAGAGTGGAAAATGTTAATAACACTATGACATATGATGAAAATGAGAATCAGATAAAGAGTACAAATATGTACTTCTGAATTTCTTACTTGGTAGTAACAAAATAACTTGAATGTATTATTTTTTTCTGGGTGGTAATATGAGTAGAATAATGAAAAAGTCCTAGCAAACTCAAAATTAGAAATACTTTATGTAAAAAGAAGACAAGGTTATTATTTTTAAAAGTCAATTTCAAAAAGACCAAGAAAAACTAATGCATTATTTTCAATTAAACAAGACTTAAGAATAGCAGATCTCACAAGTGGCTGTGTAAAAAAAAAAAAAACCTCTATCCCTAAATATTACCATTGCAATTATGCATTTTTAATATAGAAACTGTTTGTTTTGGTATTTGTACATTAAAGATGTGATTGTGATTTATAATGAATACAGTGTGTTTAGTTATAAAATTGGCTAGAAGTTGTTCCTTTAAAAATATCTAGCACCTCTCCTCCACGCGCAGGCTGACTTACAAACGCTGTCTTTATCTTTGGTGCTTAGGAATTTAGCCACGAACTGTCTGAAGAATTTTATTTGCATTTTTCCTTTTTGACTCTTTTGGTTTATGACTCAACAGTTGCAGAAAATTCAAGGACTGAATTTCTTCAAAATTTCATCTGCAACATGTTTTGTTCCAATTTTCTGCATGCGCACATTAGAATAGTTTGTGTCATGCATACCTTTTATGTATGTTTATGTGTTTTTCCAAGATTTACTGTTTTACCTCTGGTGCAATCTGGCTAATTTCTAATAACTCTTCTAGCTTCCCAAAATGGTCTTCTGTGCAGCAGCTACTCCTGAACATTTATATTGAACCTTAAAGAATTTCCTAGAAGGGGAAAAGAAGGAAGGGCAGAAGGAAAAAATGGCAAACTGTAAATAAACCTGCTGTAAATAAGGATAGGGGGGAATGGAAGGGAAGGGTGGGGAAGATGCAGGGGACCAAGGTACCTCATGTACAGGTACAAATAACCATGATAAATGGGATCATTATGTATATAATGTATCAATACATGTTCTTGGTAAAAAATTAAAAAAGAAAAAAGAAAAAAGAATTACCATGTGATTTTTTATCTAGAAAAATATCAACAATTTTTGCCTAGTCTTTTATTTCTCTATGTTCATGTTCAGTTGCATTTTTATTAGATTCTGGATTTTTTTCATACCGCTTGTCCGAGACGCATATCATCAACATTCTGTAGCAAAAAAATTAGCTTCAGTGTATCATAATTCTCCACAATTCCCCAGCCTCAGGAATAATGACATCTCAAATTCTCACTGAGGTTCTTGTTTTTCCCGATGCAATTGTTGTATTCTGCACGATTTCATTTTAGATGCATAAGACAATCCAATTTGGATATTTTAATTCATTGATTCCAAAAATTAATATTAGTCATTTTGAACCACAGCTCTATTGTATATGCAGGTTTATGTAAGTGAAGTAAGCAGTTAGAATAAAGAGCAATAACATTAAATATCTTCCACATTTTTTTGCTTTTTTTTAAAATATATTGTAAAGTAGTTAACTATAGGAACTTATATAATGTTGACTTAAGTTTTAAATTCACATTTAATGCAATGTGATCATGTTTAATTTAATTTAAAATATCTGTTCTTTAGTTTTGCTTCTTCATGTTATTAAATTTCATGTTATTAATTTTCATATCTTGCAGGACTATGAAAAGAAAAACCAGATAATAGAATGTAAAAGATCTTATTTTCCGAAGCATTCTAAGAGTTCAGTGAGTGAGGGCTAAGTGAACTCAGACTTAAATTTCTAAAGGAAAAATAATCACAACTGTTTTACAGCAGTAGAAACTTGTAGATAAAATTCTATCAAGTTTCATGGCATTCCTCTTTTTCCTGCTTGGAAAAGGAGCCTTTAAAATCTTCATTCAGTATGGGCACTATTAGATAATGCGACTTTTAATTATGGTGAGTCAACTTGACTGGACGAAGACATGCCCAGGAGAACACTTACGCACACTCCTGCTGCATCTGAGAGGGTCATGGATACATGACCTTGGCTACGACATACAGTCTCTGTTGCACGTCCTCTTCTCTTCCTCCTGGCCACCATGAGATAAGCAGCTTTGCTTCCTCAGACTTTCTGCCATGATAATCCCACCTCAGAACAAAGGAGCCATAGACTGAGCTCTGAAACTGTGAGCCAGACAAATCTCACTTCAAACTGCGGGTGTCAGGTAGTCTGTCCACCCATACAAAAACTGACTAATATGGAACATTGGTACCAGGAAGAGAGTTATGCAGTCACTCTAGCCTGACCACGTGGTTCAGAAGGAGTTTGGAAAGGTTTGTAGATGCTTGATGGATATGCCTCCGAATGGTATAAGCAGAGCCCGGTGGCTTATTATAGTCAAAGCTCTAAAAGACAGAATACTGTTAAGAATGCAGACAGTAAAGACCAGGCACAGGAGATTTCAGTTTGGAATAAGAATTATGTTTCCAATTGGACTAGAGACCATGTATGTTATACCCTGGCAAAGAAAATTTCAAGGCAGCCCCAAATTTAGGCTACTGTGTAGGTCCTTCTTACTGCTTTTAGTCATCTGAATAGCAAGAATTAAGGACAAAAGACAGAGCAGAAAAATTTGAAAAAAAGTAAATTTTGGCCCAAAAGAACCATGGGTAAAGTTGGGACAAAATGGGTACGGTTTCTGAAGAGATTAGCACCATCAAAAGGGAACCAAGTACATTATATGGGGACAAGAAGAAAGATCCCTTGAAGGTATCTCAGGAAACAAGAAGACCCTATTCATGGCAGACTCAAGAAATATAAGCCATTCATTGAGGAGAGAGTCGCTGAGTCCGCTGCTGAGAGGAGCCTTGCAGGGAATTGGTTCCTTGGGATTCACTTCACTGTCCCCGGTCATCCAGCAAATAGAGGCTGCTGCAGCCCCAGGTCAAGAGGCCTGACTACTGCTCTCACCGACAGTACCGTGTTTCATTACTTACATGATGCTAGCTTTGCTGGCATGCCGAATATAAGAGTTGGGGTGTCAGGGAGACTTCAACCCAGATTTCAAAGGAAGACGTAGGAGGCCAGGAAGGGTGCCCCTGAGGGGGCAGTGCATAAAGCTCTGAGAAGGAATCCAAAGGTGCAGTAAAGACCCCAGGAAGCTGGAGATGCCAGGAATGTGGGATATATGCTGAGGGCAGGTGCAAGCTGTGAGTGGAGTCAGCCCCAAAGAGAGGCCATGAGGGGCGCAACCACCAAGGCTGTTGGAGCGGGACCACCTATTCTGCGGCTCACATCTCACCGCCACATGTCCTGCATGTATAATATGGCGCCACAGGACATAATGTTTGCATTGCTGGGTTTGGGGCATGCTTTGGTCCTGTTCTTTTTCTACCCTCCTGTCTTAGGTACTTTGTTCATTACTGAGACAAAACACCCAACATCCACAAGCTAAAGGAGAGGTTTATTTGGGCTCATGTTCACAGTTCATGGTCAGTTTGCTTGAAGGCAGAAATAGCATGGCCGACGGGTGCAGTGGAGTAAAAGCTGCTCAAACCCTGTTTCACAGGAAGTGGAAAGAGAAGGAAGGAGTCAGGGACACATGGTTTAATGCACACCCATTTCCCTTTTTTTTTTTTTTGTATTACTGCGTACATGACACATTATACAGCAGTTCTGAGGATATGAGACTACTGTTCATCAAATGACATATTATTCAAAATATAAAGGATCTGTTTAAACTAGGAGATTTCAAGTATGTTCTTGAAGGACATATGAGACCACATCTCCATAGAATTAATGAGCTGCCTAAAGCTAAGATCATTTTATTCCCTTTCACAAAATCTTACTCCTCTAAATTTAAAGGACTATCTCTTTCAAAAGTCATGATGTCCATTTGTATTCTGCATATTACTAGATATTTTTCACTATTATTTTTATGAAACAAGTTTGAAAATGCTTTACAAAAAAAAATGGAAGTGTTTTAAGATATTTCTGAGTTCTTTGAAAATTAACCTCTATTTATTCAAGTACTAGCACAATGACTCTTCCAGCAGTATTCAAGGAGCAGCAGTCCGGGTAAATTGTGACATTGCCAGTTTGTCAGTGGAAGTAATAAAAATTGTTCCTAAGTATCAGTCTGAACCGTGTGATCAATGAAACCCTCAAAGTACCTGATTTTATCATTAAATACTTCATCTTAATAAAATGCTCCTATAAGAGAAATAAACGTTGCTATTCTGTGGTAAATAGTGTTCATTGTCAGGAAATTATGAACAGGACTCAAGTATAATGTGCTGCTAGCGTTTTTTTCCTGCACTGAAGGGAAAATAGAATGGCAAAAATATAAATTGAAGATAAAAAGACTGTAGTTATTGTGACAAACCGAAAGAGAATGTAAAATTTATTCAATCTTCAATTAACCATTTCAATTTTTAGTAGTGAATAAAAATAAAATTCCAGAACTGAAAGGTGGAAAGTAGGAAATTATTTCATTACCTTAGTAGAGTCCAAGAATATAAGAGCCTTTACAATGAAATTTAATCTTTGAAATCTTTCTGTATGTAGCTTATTTGTGTGCACCTGTGTATAAATTAATTATTGTCTTTAATTTATATTATTCTCTTTGAATATTTTGTGTGACGTTCTCTTTCTTTTTCCAAATTATTGCCCTTATTCTTCCTATTCTTTCAACAGAGATAGTCACATACAATCTGGATCCAGATATTTTATAGTTACATAATTCAGTTTTTTCCATTTGCACTTTTTATTCATACAATTTCATTATGCATGACTCACCTATTTCTCAGTCTATTTATGTCAGTGAGTCACTTATATCTTCCCTTTAGGCTCCCTTTCTTTTCTGCATTTGAATGAGAGTCTTAAATGGAATTCTAGAGTCATAAATCTAAAAATAACCTGAAAGAAGTGTCTGAAACATTCTGGGCAGAGGAGCATATCTTTTATTTTTAAAGACCTTCAGAGAGTTCACCCAAATTTCTTTGTAACTTCTACAGGCATTCACATTGATTCCATTCCATTTAGTTTTAGGAAATTTTTGAAAAATCATGAACACATTTACGCAATGCATTTGCTAGCATCATAAAAGAATGTAGTCATTAAATGTATATGTAGGTATAATCCAGCTTTCTCCACATAAGATTATTGAGAAAGTTCCACAAGACCAATAGATTTTTAAAATAGTGTTTGAAAAGCCAAAGACAAGATAGGAAAATGACTAAAGATGATGCTCTAGCCTACGAGAATTAATTCAAACTCAAAAATGTAATATTTTACATGGTAACTCACAAAACTGGATTCAAAAGAAGTTTAAAAATGTACCTGGTATGAAAGAGTACAAGAGTAGGAACTTTAATATAGTTCTGTTAACTCAGATAATTAGACCATTTTAAACAATAAAATATCAACAGGCTTTCAATGATACAAAGAGCTCCTTCAACCTTGGTACCATAACAGAACTATCAAAGCTTACAGAACACACAATTCCTAGCAGTCTGTGTCAAGATTTTTTGTCAGGAGAAACAAGATGTGTGCTCTCCAATCCCAGCTACTCAGGAGGCTAAGACAAGTTTGAGGCCAGCCTAAGCATTTTAATGAGGCCTTGTTTCAAAATTAAGAAAACAAATGGCTGGCAATGTAACTCAGTGGTACAGTTCCCCTTACTCTGTCAAAATGCGTACACTTTACTGTTGTGGAATTAATGATAGAACATATTTTTTGTACATTTAATAAAGCAAGATTGAATGCAGTCTGTCTTTTTGTTATATCTACCCTTTTGAGACAAAGGGTCTCTCTCTTGCTCGCTCTCTCTCTATTAGGATTAAAATCCTAATAAAGAATTATATACATGAGGGGTATAGTGCTAAATCCCAGGGGAAAATATATTTATATTTCCCAGTGGTGCCTCAGATCACAAATTTAATTCATTCCACAATTTTGGGGAAGATGGCCGCCTTCCTGTTCCTGAGGAGAAGATGGCCACCTTCCTGTTCCTGAGGGGAAGATGGCCGTGGTCATGTTAGTCACCTGATGAGGAGTCCACAAACTGAGGCAAAATTTTGCCAAATGTTTCACTACACAAAACAAATTGTTTGAGAACAGAAGCATTTGTGACCCAAGGCATTTCTGTAGATGAATATAAATATACACACACACATATATGTAAATATACATGTATATACTTCCTTACTCAGTACCAACTTGCCTGAAAGAACAATGTAGTTCTTTACATCATTGTAGCTTATTGGAAAACTGCTGTTCTTTTGTCCTTTGCTTTGGAAAATATATTACCTTCAAAGGAGAATATTAAAAAAAAAAAAATCTAGCGGGTTGATAATAAAGGCACTAACATATTTTTAATCCAAAAATTTGCATTTTAAATAACTACATGATAAACTTATTTCAGATCTTAGTAATAGAAAAACAAATTGGCTTCCCTTATTGCTGGTTCAAGGAAATCAGCATATTTTAATTTAGAACTTTTCCTTTGTATTTCTTACTAGGAAAGTGGTCTAAATGTGCTGCCCTTCCTAGTATTCCATGATGTGCATGACTTACACTAACTGTTTCAGTTACTTTCCTCACTGCTGGGACAAAATACCTGGCACCCAAAGTTAAAGGGGAAAAAATTTATTTGGTTCAGTATTTGGAGGCTTCAGTCCATAGTTGGCTGGCTCCAAGGCAGGGTGTCCTGGCAGAGAAGAAACAGTTCTTGGAAGGCAGAAGACAACAAAACCAAGCAAGCAGCAGACAGGCCACTTTCAGTCCCTTATATTTTAACCAGGACACTCACCTTTAGGGCAGTTAGCCCACCCACCCTTAATCCCAGCACCCTTAATCCCAACAGAACCCTGCCAAACCGATCAGTGGAGTGATCACACACTCTAGATCCAGCCACCTCTGAAAAAGTGCCACATATGACAGCATGTGGCTTTGGGGGGACATTTAGATGCAAGGTGTAACGTTCCATCCCTGAACCCCCAGACTCGTGCACATCCCCTTGTGCAAAAGGCATTTAGTCCATCTCCAAGGGTTGCCAAAGTTCTAACAGTTTCAGCACAGCTGAAGAGTACAAATCCAAAGTCTCCTGTAAGATTGAAGGCAAACTCTTAGCTGCGGCCCCCTGTACAGATGAAAAGCAAGTTAAACACATCCAACATGCAAAGGCACAAGATAAACATGATCATTCAAAGATACAAATAGGGGGATAGAAAGGAATGGGAGAAAAGCCAGTCCAAAATCCAGCATGGCAAGCATTAAGTCCTGTAGTTCCATGTCCAGTGTCTGATGTAATCTGTGGCAAGATGTGAACTCCAAAGGGCTTGGGCGGCTCTGCCACTAGGGCACTGAAGAGGAAATTGAGATCCCTTTGGACGACTTGTGCTTTGTTTTGCTCCTGTGGCCCTATTTGGTGACCCCTCTCATCTGTTTGATTAGCTCTGTACTCAGGGTTGGTAGCTGCCCTGATTGATAACAGGCCCATGACATCTTCCCACTTCCTTAGAGTGCTTACAGCTGCCTCCGAGTTACTGCTTCTCTCCCTGTACCTTCCACTCCACTGATAGGAGTAAAGTACTAATGCGTGTGCTCGGGTGGGTGGAGGGTGATGCATCCGAACCGCGAGTGTGGGATGTGCCCTGAGGATCTTGGTGGGGCAGGTTTTCATGAATAAATTCGGTTCTCCAAGTTCAGGGGGTGTGCAGGTTTTTGGAGTGTGAACCCCCCCGGACCCGCTGATGAAAATAAACCTGAGTTCTCCAACTCTCTGAGTGGTGCTTGGATTCTCCCTATGCCATAACACTTTGGCCATAACATCTTTTGCCACAACAACACTGCCTGTGGTTGTGGCTCTCCACAGCTTCTCTCTTCTACCGGCTCTGCTCCTTGCAATTTTCCTCAGAGGTCACACATTCTGGGTTTCTCCAAACTTCTGTGGTCTCCACTGCACCTTCAACTTCACACTCACAGCCTCACACACTGCACTGTCAGGGGCACGCTGCCCGGGCTCCCAGGCCTTCCTCTGAAATCTGGGTGGAAGCCTTCCTGACCCCACAACTCTTGCATTCTGCATGCACCTAAAATCAGTGCCATGTGGATGGTGCCTTGGTCTGCTGCCAGCTGGACCAGTAGCCAGGCCTACTTCTCTCTTGGCTGTAGGGTGCCTGGATCGCTGAGCACTCTGACCCCAATTCCAAGAAACAAATGCTCCAGGTAGTCATCATTCTGAAATATGATGGATGCTTTCTTGTCAAAGCAAAGTCTTTTACCTTTCCAACTGTGAGGCCGCAAAGGTGGGAGTCCTACTGGTTCTTGTGATACCCTCAGGCCATCTTTTCTGTGTTCTTCTGGAACATCTGGCTTTTTCTTGCTAGTCTAATTCAGCAACCAATTTCTCCTCTATTCCATCTTTACAGGCCACAGCTTTACTGGAGCTTCCTTTCTGGCCAAACTCACAATGTTTTGAATCATTCTACTGGGCTCTTTGCTCATGATTCCCAACATAAATCTAGGTAGAAGTACCCAACAGTAGCCATGCCACTATCTCAACATTAGACTGCCTTGAAATTTCTTCTACAAGATTAATTAGTCCGCTGCCCCTGAACTCAGTCTCAGCCAGTCTCTGGATCTGAGCAAAATGCAGACAAACTTTCTGCCAGGCCAGAACACATATGGTCTGGACTCCAGCAGCCAACACGGTCCTTCCTCCCAGCAGAAACCTCCCGAGCCTGGTCTGTACCGGCAACTTTTCTATCAGCATTCTGGCCTTCTGAGCTCTGACCAGGGTCTCCCATCAAGTACAGCCTGATTCAGCTCTGCTTTTTCAGCCAGCATCTCCAAACCTTTCCTAACTCTTCCCTGTCCCACAAGCCAGCTCCAAAGGCTCCTAAACCGGATGGTCAGGTACAGTCACTGCAAGGACCCTACTCTCAGTACCAAATCCCGTCTTGGTTACCTTTCTCATTGCTGGAATAAAATACCCGACACGCAAAATTAAAGCAGGACTAATAGTTAACTAATTCAACACCAGCCATGACACTAACTTTATTCTCATTTCATATAATTTTTCACTTGTTATGTTTCTCAAGTTTAAATTTTATTCAGTTATATCTTCTAGGACATAAATTATTGTAAGCAGTTCATTTATTTTTATTTTGGTGTTTTATATATTCATCACGTTGGTTAAAGAAAGCTGGCATAGGTAAAATTTTTTCAAAAAATATGATCAGCATATTTCGTTTTCTTTGTGCATATAAACTCTATGCTTTTGACTATTTAATATTCTCGATGATGAACTGGGGTGAATATATCTCCTGGATAATCTGAAGCTTCAACATGATATGGAAGTTTAAATCGGGTTATCAAATGTAGTGTGACTCGAACACGTATTCTGAATCAAGGATTTTTATAGTCATACATTTTTATAGTAATACTAGTGGAACACTAGTATTACAGAATGTGGCCTTTCATTTTTGTCCACATAGATAAAGTTGTCAAGATATTATTAAATAACAAATACAATCAGACACAAACTAAACTAAAATATGTAATTTCAACAACTTAAATGTTCATTAAAGGGCCAATTAGTAATGAAAATGTGGTGTCCGTATGAGTGTTAGGCAGCCGTAAATAATAAGGAAATCCTGCCATTTGCCATAACATGGGCAAACCGGGAGAATATTATATTATGTGAAGTAAATCAGATACACGAAGAATGCTGCATGAAACACACTTATTGTGGAATCCTAAAAACAAAACAAAACAAACAAACAAACAAAAACCCAACAGGACCAAATATGCAGAAATAAAGAATGAAAGAGTGGTTGCCAGGATTGGGTGAGGGAGGAGTAAATGTGAGTCGAAAGATACAAATTAGCTGATGTGTAGGATGAATAAGCCTAGAGACTAATATTAAATGAGGGCAGTATGTAATAAAATCATATCACATTAAGGATTGTTGCTAAATAAAAGTTTTAGATGTACCTGCCAAAAAAAAAAAAAATCGTGAGACAGTAGATATGCTAATTTGTTTCAGTATAGTACCCATTTTACCACCTGTCCATACCCCATAACATCAAGTTAGAAGCACCTAATATACAAAATGAAACTTATTTTAAAAAGTAAAAATGAAGTATATACCTTGGGATAAGCTAGAGACTTAATCAGTCATTTACTTTCCTGGAATTTCTTATTTGTATGTGAAGGAATATTTAGTTAGAAGAATACTCTTGTAATAGTTTGGTTATTTTTATTTTCCACTTGTTCAACATTTGAATTTCAAATTAAAGGATAATCGTGATAAGTGTGTTCAACAAGCTTTTTCAAAAATTATTACTCTTTAATTGCTAGTTGCTGGACACACTTTATTAGATGGCTAATAAAAATATTGAATATACATATTTAAGGGTAATTTCTTTACTTTTTACTAGGTTGCAATGCTATCTTTGAGGCACTAATGAGATGAAGCAATACACAGGGAAAGTTTTACTTAAAGATTTGCGCATTACCAAGTATCAAGATTTGAGCTTTGGGGATCACATTTTCAAGACTGGTTAATAACAAGAAGTGAGATATTTATTCACAGCCTTGCTGCTTTATTCACATCCTGTGATCCTTTATCACTGGGCTCCTGTAAGTTCTGCTATATGCATCTCATGTACTCCATGAAGTATTGCTTCCTAAATATCACTTCTAATAAAACTGCAAAGTAAAAGAGGAACCAAAGTAACTTCCATCAGATATATTCCACTTAATGTTCCAAGAGAATGGAACAACAAAATTCACCTTAAAATACGAAAGAAAAAAAAATACTTTCTTTGAGAAAGGATAGCCATGTGTACCTGTAGTTCCAGCTCTTCAGAAGGTTGAGGCAGGAGGATGGCTTGAGGCCAGGAGATCTCGAACATCCTGGAGGACATAGGAAGACCAGCCTGTAAAACAAAAGCAAAACAAAAACAAAACAAAACTCCCGTCGATGTGCTGTACCAATTTGATGTCAGCTTTATCTAGTGAATGTGGCAGCACCGAGTTGAATTTCTACAAAGGGCATCTCTGGTATTCACATGAGGTCCCTGGGAAAAGCCTACTATTCATTACAAAACTAATCCTGATCAGTTTAAAGTTATCTCTTGACTGCTTCTAAATGATTTCTTTCTGCAAACCATAATTCTAATAATTAAAATCATAATGTCCCTTGCTCTCATATTTCTTGACAATACAATTTAGCTCCCTACTCAAATTATCTATAGCATTTCTAATTTTGTTTTACTTTTTTATTAATATTTTCTAAAAAGTTATCACTGTTTTGTTCTTCACTACAGTTAGAAAATAGACTCTGTAATTAGATCCTGGGTAAGGAAATCATAATATATATTTTTAAATGCAAATATATGTAATTATATTTTAATTAGCATACTAGTCATTTAAATATTTACTTTAGTTTATCCATCAACTAAATTAAATATTCCATCTGCATTGAACAGGAGTGACACTACTTTGATATAATATTTATAGAGAAACTAGAGATAGGAAACACTGATTCTTGCCTATCCTAACGTAAACTCCAATTCCTATAAACTATTTAATATTGACTTAAATTTAAATATTTCATCATTTTGCTTAGTTTTTGTGATAATGAGGACAGCCTCAATGAATCTCTTTAATAGTGAGTAGTAAATAGTGTTTAATAGACCCATGCACTAAGATTCCACACCTTGCGGTCATGAGTAATATGTCCATTATTGGCTGTATAATATGACATATGGATCCTTTCAAAATAAGGCAGTATTTAATAAGAAAAGGAAAAGTATTCAGTCTGAGGGCAAAAAGATAGCCTTTTCTTCAGACATTTACGTTAGAAATCTTGTAACTATAAAGTCTTCCTCTGTCTCTTTGAAGAATATGCGAACCATCATACAAGCTAAAGGAGCCCCCTGCCAGTTCTGCAACCCAACTGTAGTTTTTCAGGGCTCTGGGCTGCATCCGTGGGAGACGCAGCCATCAAGGAAGATAGTGCCCTGTCTCCAGGTTCTTTTTTAAACTTAATAATTTATTTTTTACTAGCACATGTTTGCAGCACATGCAGTTTACATCACCTTGGGGTGCGAGTACGAAACATAATGCAACTTGATCCTGTTTTTAATCTGCCTCCACCCCTCCTCTGAACCCCCTTTCTCCATTTTCATTCTTGTTGATGTTATTCATTTTATCACATATTTATGACACAAAATGTTTACATTTCTTGAAGTTATTGGGTTTCTGTACAGGGCAATTCTTTATCCTACTTATTTCCAGGAAGGCACAAGATTAATTTCGATTGGTCCCTGGCTCCAAGTTGTAGAACTACCTTCTGCCTTCTGTCACAGAGGGAAGTTTATTTTTCCTTTAGATAAAGGCAATATGTTAACACAGATGGCAGCACCAATTACCAAGTGAGGTTAGGACGAACATTCACTGCAAAGGATGCTGCTGTCTTCTTACTCGAGGACTAGTTACTGTTTATCTCGGGACATCCTGTGTAAGGTTTGTATCTGCCTGAGTGCATAAAAGGGCAAGATTTTTTTCTGCCTTTGCAATTTCCTTAATGGATTGCCTGTGATGCTTATCACATTCTAGGTTAATGCTTATCCAATAATGCATCTGTTTCCTTTCTCTTTTACCTCTGAGGAGAGATTTTGTGGGTTGGCAGGAGATTTTGTTTTTAATTGCATTTCCCCAAGAACAATCTATATCAATTTATATTTCAAAGTGGCTCTCTGGTTAAGCTATTCAAAGAACAAGGACAATGCACATTTAAAATATTTCTTGAGGAAATAGGAACGTATAACTCCTAAAAAATGAAAATCTCCAAGATTTAATATAGAATGTATACATTGCATCCTGTAAACTTGTAAGACAGAAAACTATGAACAGCTAAAGTTAAGTGGTATTTTCATTATGTGGAGACAGGCTACGTCATAACATTTACTCCTGGAAGTATTGATTTCTGACCTTTACATGTAATTTCATGTATACAAATTGCCAATCATGCCCTCAGGAGACATCATAAAATAAAATACAGTAAATAACATATAGTATATAAAATACATAAAGCCCCCTACCTTTATCCCAAGTCCTAAGACTGCTCTGTCTTAAATATGCAGAGACTGGCTCTGGATTTTCAAATGTAGTTCAAAGAGAAGTTCCCTGGAAAATATTTTAGTTTGTTTGGACAAGAGGGTGTAATATGAGTCAACTTTAGTAAGGCTGAAATTTTTAAAAATGTGCCACAATCACTTGAAATAGATTTCAGCTTGCGGTATACAGGACATACTGTTCAGGAGTCATTAAGTTTCTTTCTCGCATCCCTTTCCAAGATATCGAATTTGTAAAAGTTGATAAAAAAAAAGTAGCACACCTGAAAAATGAACGATTTATTACTCAGCACACATTAATTTATATATAGTGTCTGCCCTTTTAAAGTTATCCCTGCTAGTTACTTAAAATCTTTACCTATAATTTTTCAGTCTGTTTTGCTTATTAGAAAGTCAAGATCTTGTTAAACATAGTTATAAAAATGTGTTAAAACTCTTAACAGCATGTAGTCCTTTGTCTCATTCTATCCCAACTCAGCAAGTGTGATTTCTCTTAAAATATTATATTTCTTTATTCCTTGATTGCTTCCAAACAAATTTGTAATTACAGTAGTTATTATATTTATTGCACTCTTTCTGGTTTGGTTTGGTTTGGTTTGGTTTTCTGGAGTGTACGAATTGTGAGGACAGAGCTCTGGTCCATTTGTTCATCAGTGTATCTCAAGTGCCTCGTACATACACTGTGCTCAGCAATTGTTTATGAAATAATTTTTTAAATAGCATAATCTCAGTGCATCTGGCCTGAATCTGAGTATCAACAAAAGCTGTTTCTAATCTTCAAAACATTATTCATAATGAATGTCTCTTGGTTTTTATTAGTTTTATTGAATGAGACACCAATGTTTTAATTGAAAGGGACCTCAAAAGACACAACGGCAGCCTCACACCAAAGTCTGCAAAAGAAAATTGTATCACTGCCGAGCCGGTTCACAAAGGTTTGCCAACTTACAGTGTGGAACATCCTG
>PVJO010003024.1:0-82563 GCA_004026905.1 Hystrix cristata
GGGGAGGGGGAGGGGGAGGGGAGGTCTCTCCCCTCCGTGCGTCCCCCTGCCCCGCCCTGTCCCCCTGTCCCTTTGGGGACAGGACAGGGGGACAGGGGCGGAGTGGGCGGGGCAGGGGAGCCCTCTGTCACTCAGGCCTCTGGCACCAACCTGGGGCCCGAAGGTCAGGGAACACAGCGGGGCAGGGAGATTTCTATCATTGGGGGCTTAAAGTAAACATTAATTTAACAAGGATGACCAGGCTAGTGAGCTGCCCACTAACAGTAATTCCACTAGCGTGTTCTGCAGAACGGGTGCCGAGGCTCGCAGATGTCGGCGCCTGGCTGGGGGCCTCAGCTGGGAAGGCGGTGCCGCTGGTCCAGGGCGGGGTACACAGGGTGCACTAGTGCCCTCAACGCTGGACAAGGGAGCCCTGGCAGTGACTGAAGGGGTCAGGGCTGCCTAGGGCAAGGTAAACTGAGGCATGAATTTTTCGTCTCCATCCTGGGTGGCCTCCAGTGGAGCAGCAGTTGGCTACGTCCAATCACGCTCACATTGATGCACTCACACTCATCTGCGCATGAACACACTCTTCCATGTGTAACCCCCCCACTCACACACATACTTGTGCACAATCATGCTTGTACCCATATTTACACACTTGATTTGCACACATACACAGTGGCTCTGGGGGGGAAGGTGACTGATGATCCCTTAGCCAGCCCTCCTGGGCCCAGAGCACCCCAGGGTGACATATGCCACCTCCCTGTCCTCCTGCCCCTGGGGATGGCCCCGTAGGATGAAGAATTTGAGGCAGGGGCCTGGGACGGGGGTGGCCATCTCTTGCAGGATAGAAGCCAGGTGCCCCCCACCAGGTAAAATCTGGGTGGAGGTGGTCTGCACCTGGCCCTGGTGTGGGCCGACCTGGCTGTGGACGAGGGCTTGGCTCACATGGGCTGGGTGACCTGGGGTGAGGTGCATCATCTGCAGAGGCTCAGTCTTTCATCTGTTAACTGTGGGTAAGAAAATCACCTGACGAAATTGCTGTGCGGGCTAATGAAATGATATAGCCAAAATGACTGACTCATAGTAGGTACTTCAGGCTAAAATTAAATAGCCCTCAGTATCTGTGGGGTCTACTTTTCCATGGATTCAATCAATTGCAGATTAAAACTATTCCTCCCCCCCAAAAAATGAGGCTGTACTGCATATATACAGATTTTTATCCTTTTTTTTTTTTTTTTTTGGTGGGATTAGGGATTGTGCCCAGGGCCTGCACACTGAGTCTCCCTGGCCCTTCTTTTTGTTTTTTATTTTAAGACAGGGTTTCAATACATTGCTAAGTTACCCAGGCTAGGCTCAAACTTGTGGTCCTCCTGCCTTAGCCTCCCAGAGTGCTGCGATTCCAGGCATGCACCCTCACACCTGGCTTTTCCTTGTCTTTATTCCCTGCACAATACAGGCTAACAGTTATTCATAGCATTTAACCTAGAGATGATTTGAAGTATGCAGGACATAGGTTGTAAGCAAATGCTACGGCATTGTATATGATCTGGAACATCCAAAGATTTTAGTATCTTTGGATGATGGGGGTCTTGGAACTAATCCCCTGCGGACTCTGAGACGAGACTGTAGTAGTTTGTTTTGGGTTTTTTGAGACAGGGTCTCGCTATATGGTCCAGGTTGGCTTTGAACTCAAGGCTATCATCCTGCCTCAGCCTTCCTAGTGCTGGGATTACAGGCGTGTGCAGCCATGCCTGGTTCAAGGGGGACTGTAATAATGACAGCAACACAAATCTGCTGCACTGTTACCTCACCCAGCTTCCTACACCCAGGGTAGGTGGAAGCCCACTTAAGGACATGTGTCAAGCATCTACTGTGTGCCCTCGGGAAGGACCCAGAAGCGCCTGTCTTTGAGTGAGTACCGTGTCAGCTGCAGCTGCTCTGCCCTCCAAGTCTGGCCTTGCCAAGGTAGCTCTGTGGGGACCCAGGCTGAGGAGGCAGAAGTGTCCTTTTTCTCATTCCTGACACGGAGTGGCTGGATCGGGCTTGGAGGAAGGGCTCTGACTCACTGTGACGCAGGACACTCCGTCATAGCTGCTGATGCTCCCAGCTGGCAGCCTGACAGCTCTGGGGAACAGGCGACAGAAGAGGACCCCTGCAGAGAGGACAGCAGCTCACAGGGTGGTGGTGGTGGGACTATGCCTGGGAACCCCACTGTGCCTTCTGCAAGCTGAGACGGGGATGGAAGGGTAGACAAGCTGAGCAGGTGCCCCATCAGGGTTGCTGGGCCACTAACTCGGGGTACAGTTGGGGTGGCAGGGCACTTCCAGCCATCTCTCTGGTGCCCCAAGCTTCCACCATTCATGCGGGTCCACTCCATGCCAACTCAATCTTCTAAGGGCTGGCAAACAGAGAGGGGCAGAGGTTTGCCAAGGTCACACAGCAAATCAGTGGCAGAATAAGGACTAGAACCCAGGTCTCCAGACTGTCCGCCTATCCCTGACACCAGCCTGAGCCTGGTGCTGCGGGGGTGGGTGCTTCCTCCTTATACGTCCACATTCACCTTCCTAGCCCTTAGAATTCTGCTGAAGTAGGTGATGTCCACACAGTTCCAAGATGTGTGGCTGTCTTCCCAGGGCAGGCTGCCCTCTCCCAGATCACTCCATCTGCCCTGTGACCTTCTGCTGCCCTCCCCCAGTGCCCTCCTGCTGTGCAGGGCGAGAGAGCCAGGCCATGCCCTTCCCACCTGGCTTCCCATTCTGCCGTCATGTCTTGGGGATCCAGGCAGCGCCCCTCCTGCAGGCTGCCCCACTTGTTCTTATTCCTTCGAGGTCACTCAGCAGCTCTGAGTGCCCGCCCTGCTCTGGGCACCAGAGTGTGGAGAGAGACGTTTCAGGGCTTGGTTGGGGAAAGATTAATCAAATCAGCAGGAGCCACCACAGGGCAGATCTGGCCACTGCCCGCCAGGCATCCTGGGGGCGGGGCAGGGACATTTCTGGGGAGCTGCTGGATACATGGTGCAGGGTCAGGGTGCTACATCTCCTGCCAGCTGAGTGTGTGAAGGAGTCCTTCTGCCAAGGGTCATGGGGACGGCCTCAAGGCGATGGTGACCCTGACAGTGCACTTCCAAGGCTGGGTGGAGTGTTGGCAGGCAGAGGCTGTCTGTGCACGAAGGTTTGGAGGCTGGGATGTCTGGGGCCCCTGGGGCCCTGGCATGTGGGCACACTGGACAGTTGTCCTTCTCAGGCCTCTAGCATTCCCAACGAAGGGCAGAGGCTGACAAGTAGAGTGGCAGGGCGCCAGGCAGACCTAGGTTTGAATCCTGTGCCCAGAATGACGTGTAGCAGGCGCTCAGTAGTGTTGACTGAATGCAAGAGAGCAAGGCTCACCCGAGGTCCCACATCCAGGAAGCGGTCACGGCCAAGGCCGAGTCCACCTTCCATTCATGCAGGGGATACTGGCGGAGCGCTGACAGGTGCCAGGTGCTGTCTGTGCTAAGAGGATACGTGAACGTGGCAGGCAGGGCACTGCATGCTGGAGCTCATGGTGCTGGTGGGAGAGGCTGGTGTTGATTCAGCAGTGACCCAGGTTCCCTAAAAACCACAGCCCAGAAGTGCTAGGGAGCCCTTAAGAGTACCAGAGGGGAACCTGCTCTTGGTCCTGGGCACAGAGGGAACAGCCTGGAGCCAACAAGGACTGAACTGCAGCGGAAAGATGAGCAGGACTCAGCCAGACGGAGAGAGGGACAGGCTGCTGGGCAGAGAGCAGGGCTCTGGCGAAGGCTTGGGGGAGGGAGGAGGGAGGGGTCCCACAGGAGGAGAGGCTTGGACTTTGTCACAGGGCAATGGGTGGCCCGTCTTCTCCTCTCTGAGAAGTGTACTGCCCTGTGTCTGTCACTCTCTGTGGGGTGGGGTCCCCTGTTTCTCTGGTGGCCTGGCTCTGCCTGGGGTATTGGGCCAGAGCTGGGGGCCTTCCCGGGAATCCCAAGAAAGAAGGCCACAGGCTGACCTCAGAATGTAGCCCCTCAGCGGGACCTACGGGTCAGATTGTCAGCTGCCTCCACCTTCCCAGGGCAACCAGCTGGACGAGCGAGGTATGTAGGGAGAGATAAGGGAAGCCCTCTCGGTCTGATGGGGGAGGCAGAGCCTGCAGGGAGCGCCAAGTCTAGTGGAGGAGACACCCACCGTGCCTGGCCCTGGCAAAGAAGCCTCTGCCGGGGAGCAAAGGGGAACACCGAGGTCGTCTCCAGCGTGCCTGGCCTAGGACTGGTCCTGCGACTGCTTGGTGACAGGTCCCTTCCTGGCATCCCTCTTCCCAGGTGTCAGGATCTCTGCAGGTGGGAGGAGGCCTCTGCTAGAATCGAGGGGGAGACACAGAGGGGGCGCCCCTGTGCAGACTGTGAGTGCCATGCCGCGGGTGACCACCACGGGGCAGCCTGAGACAGCGCCATCCTCCACGCCTTCATTTCCCTTCCTTCCTCAGCTAATTGACCCATAAAGTACCACGCTGGCAATTCAGACCCAGCCAGGGCTCTGGGGTGTGCATGCCACACCCTGCAAAACAGACCCGGCCCAGGCAGAGAGGACCGACACCAGACACCATGCCAGAGCTCTCAGGTGGGGCGATGTCTGCCCCAGGATGGGACTCTGGTCTCAGCACCAAGGTGGCGTCTTCCTCCACCCCAAGGGTAGGCCTTTTCCAGACTGGCACAGTCTCCCTAGAGGTTGGTGATACTCCTGGACTCCACAGCGCCTGGTCCTGAGCCTCAGTGTACCGATGTTAGGGGCAGAACTGGGACCCTGCAGCTTGTGGGACTCCATGCTCTAGTCTGGAGGGCTCGGGTGTAAGGTGCTACATCTGGAAACCGGCCCCTGCCCGGGGGTGCAGAGGCCAGTGTTTAGAGTTTTGTGGGGAGCCTGGGAAAGTCCCAGGCTGATGTCAGAACATGCCCACTCCCAGGTCCACATGTGGTACTGGGAGAGTCAGGTCAGAGCCCACCCCGGACATTGGCTGGATGGGACAGAAGGGGACAGAAGGGCAAGTTCCCAGTCTGATGAGGGAGACATCAAGAGAACAAGTCAGATGGAGGAGACACAGCCACTCCAATAGGCCCTGTCCTGAGTGCTGGGGATACTAAGATGAGACCAGCCCTGCACAAAGTGTGAGCTGCTCTGCACAAGCTTTACACCACACACATCTGTCCTGGAGTCCTACCCAGGAGGTGTTGCCTGTCTCCCTCCCTCATCCACACCTTCAAGTGGTACCTGCAAGGTGTTAGCTGCCCATACATTGGGATGCAGCTGAGAGCAAACAGGTAGGGCCCAGCTGCCTTGGAGATTGAAGCCAGTATGTGTCTGGTGGCAAACCATGGCCCACAGCTTGTTTCTGTAAATAAAGTTCTATTTAAACACATTGGTGCTCATTTGTTTGCCTGTCATCTGTGGCTGCTCGGCCCTACAACTTCAGAGTTGTGACTTTTATAGAAAAGGTAAGCCAACGCCCCATTTAGAGTCTGGCAGAGGGGGAATAAAGGAACTGACAAGTCACAAGCTGTGCCAAGCAAGGCACAGCACGGTCAGGAATTGAGACCAAGCCTGAGACTGGCTGGCTGTTTCTTGTCACTTCTAAGAGCAAGTCAGCCAGGCAGGATGGAGCAGCATACAACGGCCGGCCCTTGTGAAGGTCACACCGTGGTTGGATTCTCCTCCCTTCTGCCAGGCAAGACTGATGTGCAGGTCCTTCGTCACCTCCCCACCTGGCCTCACACCTGGACGTGAGCATTTCCCAGCCCTTGGTGTCTGTCTACTCTCAGCTGCGTAGTGCGCATCTTCCAGGAGGCAGGCGGGAAACGGAGACTCTCCCTTTTACAGATGGAACTGAGGCATGCTGCGCTGGATGAGTCGGCCCAGGCCTGTTCCACATCCCTGTAGGCCTTGATGTCGTGGGAAAGCCCCGGATGGTGCTCAGGACCCCAGGGCTCTAGTCCAGGACTCATTTGGGCAAGTCTTCACCCTCCAGGCCTCCAGGTACTCCTCTGTGGCCGAGAGGGTCCAACACATGGGCCTACAAGACCTGCCGGCCACACGCCAGGGCTCGCCTGGACCCCACTGCAGGCCTTGGTTTGCCTCTGTAAAATGGGGAGATGAATGCTGGGCCCTCCCACACTCCTGGGGCTGGTCTCAGGCCAAGGAGATCACAGATGGGAAAGCTCTTTGAGCTCAGTGGAAGAAAGGAGTTCTATAAACCTAGGGGGTTATTATACTGGCGATCTGGGTTCAGGCGTGGGCTCTTGGCCCAGAGGTGTGGCAGTTCTTGATCTGGCCAGCAGAGGGCACTGCGGGGAAGCCAGGTGGATCCCGAGCTGGACTAGACTAGGCTCTGCCAAGAACACCTGCCTGGGCCCTGTGGGGCACCACGCCTGCAGTGCAGGACATGGGGAAGTGGGCAGGCATGAGCGGAACCCAAGACGTCACAGTCCAGTGGTGGGGGTGGCCAGGTGGGTGGAGCAAAGCAGTCTTAACCCAGAGGGAGGTGGGAGCTAGGGTGGGTGCCAGCAGGCATAGTGACCCCCTTTCCATGGGACAGAGGTCTGGGCTGGAGAGCCAGGGGCATGTGGGGAGTTGAGCCTGCGGGCTCCTGGGCCCAGCTGCCTGGGATCAAATACAGATTGTCACCTGTGGGCAAGTCCCTGCTCCTCTCTGGGCTGCAGGTTCCTCACCTGTAAACTGAGAAGCATAATCGTCCTCCCTCCCAGAGCTTCTGTAAGGACCAAATGAGCCAATCCTGGGTAACACCTCTTAGAACAGGACTTGACCACGCAAAACCCTCAACTGTCATTATTGTGGCCCCACGTCACCGTCTTAGTGCAATAGTGGAGCTGGGTATGGTGGTACATGCTTGTAATCCCAACACTCTGGGAAGCTGAGGCAGGAGGATCACAAGTTCAAGCCTAACCCAGGCAATTTAGTGAGACCCTGTCTCAAAGTAGAAAATATATAAAGGGCTGGGGATGTAGCTTAGTGCAAAGGCCCTGGGTTCGATCCCTAATACTGAAAAAAAATGGTAGCAGAAGCCACAAGGGGCTCATGTCCACTTGAGGAGCAAGGTGAGAATAGGGCTAAGCAAGGGGCCACCTGAGATGAGACAGCTTGAGAGATCTGGGGGAGGGGAGCACAAACCAGGGGTCAGGGTGTCACGATCGCAGAGGGAATTTGAAGGAAGAGACCAGGCACACCTGCTTGGCGTCCTTGGGGCCCCCCACACCCTTCGCTGGCTGTGAGCTCTTGGGCCTGTCCGAGTTTCAGTCTGTCCTCTGTAGAATGGGTGATAGCCCCTGTGTGACAGGACCGCACAGGGTCGCCAGGCTGGCCTGGCTTGGGAGGGGTATGAACGCAATACCCTTGGCCCCACAGAGGGGCTGGAACTGGCTCTGTCCCCACAGCCACCAGGCCTTTTGTTGAGAAAACCAGTCTAAGAGGAAAACCCCCAAAATAAACAGAGCCCAGCTGGCCTCCCTGCCCAGCCCTGCCCTGCCCTGCCCTCTCTGCCTTCAGGCGTGGTGGGATCGGGAGAAACCAGGCTCTGGGAAAGCACGTCCCCGCAGAGGTGCAGAAGGGATGGGCCGTGACAGAGGCGGGGTCTTTTCTCCAGCCGGGGGAATGGTGGGTGTCAGAATGGTGCAGGTCCCAGAGTCCTGCTCCCCCCACCTCTGATCCTGATTCCTCGTCTTCCAGGAGCCTGAGTCCCTGGACTCGGGACAGGTGACATAGGAGGTCCTCTCACTGGGTTTTGAGACCTTCTGGGAAGACAGACACCAATCTGGGGAGAGGCCCAGGTGGGTGGGGGAAGGGGGTTCCAGGGCAGGCCCTGTCTACTGTGCAAATGCGGAAGTCAGAAGTGCGGGGAATGGAGGGGCCGGTGTAAGACACCCCGAGGAGTAGCACGACAATTCCATTCAACATAAAAATCCTACCTGGGCATGGTGGCATACGCCAGTGCTCAGGAGGCTGAGGCAGGAAGATTGCCACAAGTTCTAGACCAGTCTGGCTACATAGTGAGTTCAAGGCCAGCCACATAATGAGACCCTGTCTCAAAAACTAAAAATAAATAAATAATGAATAAATAAATTCTTAGGACTCTGTACCTCACTGGATGAGACTTCTTATGTACAACCAGCCTAGGAAGTGAGGACTCCTTTGAGGGCCATCGTTCTGGGGGGAAACTGAGGCTCTGAGGGACCAGTACTGAGACGTCAATTCCATCTGCCAGAGAAAGCACTGGAGTAGCACCCATGATAGAAGCTCTGTGTGCTAGGCGTGGACGCAGGAGAGCAGCAAGGGAGGACAGGTCAGTGAAGGCTTGGCCTAGGCCTGTCCCTCAGGGGGCATTGAGCTTTGGTGACATTCCGGTGCCTGGCTGGGGTAGGGGGGAGGTCAGGGCTGAGCTGGCGCAGGGTGACACACACATAGGGACCTTGATCTGTGGTGCAGTCAGGTGGTGGGCCCAACTGCTCACTTGTGTGTCCTGTGGAAATGTCCTGGGGTACGGTCCCCCATCCCCATCAGAGAAGGGCCCTGGTCCTGGGCCTTGTGCTGGAGGGTGCTGCCCAAACTGGACATGAGCGCCAGGTTGTCCGGGCTGAGGGCCACAACGTGGTGGCAGGGAGGCAGGGACAGACTCTGGCCGGAGCCTGTCCAGTGGCACCTGGCCCACCCTGGATGGCTCCCTCCTGTGTGCCGGAAGTCCCTTTCGGCTCTTGGGCCCTCTCTGTCTGCCTGTCCCTGCCACACGCTCCCCTGTTCCTCCACCGCAGCCCAGGCTGAGCCTCCTGGGAGGAGGAGAGGGCTGCAGGGTGAAGCCAGAGGCTTGCTGAGTGAGGGCGGCAAAGCGTCTGAGATGCCCGACCACGGAAGGCGACTCTGCTGTGGCCAAGGGGGTCAACCTCGTAGTCTCGACCCGCAGGAGGCCGAGAGGCGGTGGGCTTGCTAGGTCTGGCCTGGAGTCAGTGCTGGGGAGTTTGCTGTGACTGTCACTTCGAGTGACCTCTCATGGCCTTGTCTCACCCCCTCACTTCTCATGCGGGAAACCTAGGCTCAGAGAGGGTGTGGGCCTGTCGTGGGTCACACAGCGCTGGAGACACCAGGCTGGCGCCTCCCCAGGGTGGGTCCCCTGGGGGCAGCTCCATTGTGCTCTCCCCAGCAGGAAACCGCTGCGCTCAGCAGCCCGGGCGCAGAGAGGAGGAACGAGTTTGGCTACGTGACTGGCAGGCCCTGGAGGCCGAGCCAGGCCCTGCGCCCGGAAAACAACCTGCCCGAGTGGGCAGTGGGCGGAGGCCTCCCGGCCTGGAGAAGGGGAAGTAGCCAAGAGGTGGCTTCCCGGGGGCTGGGTGGGGGCCTCAACGTCTGCGCCCCAAACCTGCCTTTGAGGGGGCAGCTGGTGAGCAGCGGCACTTGGGTAGGGGGCAAGGCCCTGGCACTCACAGACCCTGGGTGAGCTGTGCAGGGTGCCCGCAGGCTCTTCGGCTCTGGCTGGGCAGCCCCAGGGGGATGGAGGCTCAGCAGGCCCCAGGCAAAGGGGCTGAGCCTCTGCGGGGCCTCCCTGCAGAGCCCCTCTCCAAGCGCGCAGGGCTGACTCCGGGCCAGCCAGGCCCGAGATTAGCTAGGAGGAGAAGGACCTGCAGCTCAGCCAGGGACCACAGGGAGGGCCCTGAATGCCAGACCCACTAGGAGGCCAAGGTAGGCCATGGAAGGCTGCAGCCAGGGTGCAGGGGCTGAGCTGGAAGGAACCAGGCTGGAGGCTGGAGGCCAGAGGGAGGTGGGTAAAATCCAGGTGTGAGGAGGCCACACTTGGGCATCAGCAGGGTGCTGGGAGGAGGGAAGTAGAAAGGTTTAATAGAGGCTGGTGGGTGATGGGGGAAGACAAAGGAAGGGCAGAGCAAGCCCTGGAGAGGAACATGCCTATGCCTGTAATCCCAGGACTGTGGGAGGCTGAGGCAGGAAGATTGAGAGTTCTCAAGTTCAAATTATGCCTTGGCAACTAAGATATGTCTCAAAATAAAAAATAAAAAAGAGGTTAGAGATGAAGTTCAGTGTGAAGACCCTGGGTTCAATCCCCAGTACTAAAAAAGAAAGGAGAGAGAAAAAGGGAATCCCCTGCCCCTCTCTGGGCACTAGCGCTAGATGCCCTGGGAAGAGGACACCTAGAGCTGGGTGGTGGGGTTAGGATGCAGGGAACAGCTTCAAGACCAGGGCCTGAACAGCAGTGGAGCAGCAAGGAAGCAGGTGTCCATGCGACAGGGCCGAGGGGCCCAGGGCGGCCCTGGGAGCTAGGGACGGGCGGTGTTGGGTGGAGCCGCAGCTGGGGGCCTGGACACCGGTGTTCCCATGTCCTTGTGGGAGGCTGGGGGGCCTGCTCATTCTGCCACTGTGACCCACTGCTTACAGAAATGAAACTCAGGACGGTAACCAGAAGAGAGCCCCCGCCTGATGTGCAGGAACAGCCCTGAGATGGGGCAGATGCAACCCTCAGCTGAACTATACACTTCTCCTGCAGGCCACAGTCCCACAGTCTGTGACTTTGCCTCCACTGCCTGCACTGTGGGAGAGAAGGACAGGGCCTTACGTGGACATCCCCTGACTTACCCCAGAGTCTCATTCAGACTCACAGCCTCAGTTTCCCCGTCTGTAAAACTAGCTCTCGTGGCCCCTACCCAAGAGGACCGGTGGTGGGAATAAAGGACCCATGTGGGATATGTAGTACATACGAAGCGCTGGGTACATGTGGCTGCCAGTGGGCACTACAGTCTCACACGAGCTCCAAGAGGCAAATGCACGCTACGCACTGTGCAGATTTGGGAAACAGAGGCTCAGAGAGGTTCAAGGGACTTGCTCACAGTCACCCTGCAATTCTAACCCCAAGCCTGGGTTCTCTGCAAGGAGACGGATGGATGGCGGACAGGGCCAGGACCCACATGTTCTCTGCTTGGTTTGAGGAAGAGGGGACCCAGCACCCTCACCCCAGCCCTCCTGGCCTCTCTTCCCTCCTCTCACCCTTCCCAGAGACAGGCCCTAGTGGGATCAGAGCGGCACCCAGCAAGCGCACTCTCCTGAGGCTGCCATGATTGTTCTGGGTCTAACTTGGGTCCTTCTTGCCTTAGCCACAGCCTGTTTCCTGTCTGCTGTCTTCTGGGCCGGCAGATGGCATCCACCCTCTGTGATGCCCCACCCCTGCCCACTGATGTGGAAGAGCAGTCCACAGCCCTGCTCCAAGGCACTGTCCTTTTTGGCCCAGCGGTGCCCTAGTGCTCTGCCAGCCAGCCCTGGATGGGAACTGCAGTCCGTCCCACCCAGCAGGGTTGCCATGGGTTGAGGACAGTCGGCCTCCTCTGCCATCCCTTGTGGTGCCCAAGCCCAGCAGGGCTGAGCCTCAAATGCCGACTGGAGCTGGGCAAAAGCCAGCCAGCCCGTTCTGCACACCTGGCCAGGTGAGCGGGCGATGGAGCCAGGAGCCAGCTCATCGCTTGGGTGTAAACAGCAGCCCAGTGGGAAGTTGGCAGCCGCCTCCTCCACCAGCTCCCAGCCCCCTCCCGGGAGCCCCGCCTGGGGGGAAAGAGGGTGCCCCGACTTGTCAGAGGAGTTTCCATCCCACACCTGTGCCCACACTGGGCGTGTGCGGGGGTGATGGACGGGGGCCACAGAGAATCTTTGTCCTCCAGACCTGCTCCCCTTGGCCGGTGCTGGGGAGGCGCCAGCACTCTTGGAATGCCAAGGTCCCCACCAGCCCGCCTTGGCCGCTTACTCCAGGGCTGACTGGCAACACAGCAAGGACTCCCTGTTCCCAACAGTGGGGACTGTGCCCTCTGGAGGAAGGGTCCAGCTCCAGGGTTTCCAGAAGAGGGAAGAAAACAGGTCTCCATCAAGCTCTTGACTCGATGCCCTAGCACCCCACGTTAAAGACAGGGAAACTGAGTCTAGACCACCAACTGCAGGAGAGTTTGAACTCCCTCTGCCTTCTTCGTTCCCAGCATACAGCAAGATCTCAGGGTATACTTGTGGAGTGGGCAAATGAAGCTCAGAGAGGGGAAGCGACCTGGCCGAGGCCACAAACTGCAGAAGAGTTCAGCTGGGAATCTGCCCAGGCCCAAGGTGGGGGCATCACACCTGCACACATGAGTGTGCTCCCACCCTGCAGCAGGAGGGCAGTCTGCATGCACACGCGCTCCCACACCCCAGGAGTGCGCCCATGCACTCCCCTGGCACAGCACCCGCCTGCCCACACCACTCCCCCCGCCAGCTCCTACAGGTACACAAACTTCCCTCTGCGCTGGTCTCACACCCTTCTCTGTCACCACCCCTCCTCCACACCTGCCGGAGCAGGACAGCACTTGCCCTGGTCCACCCCCACAGCCCAGTGCCCTCTGCTACACTGGTGCTACCCTGGGCCACTCTGGAGGAGGCTGGAGAGGCACAGAATGCCCGTGCTGGGCCCCCACAGTCCCAGGAGGGTGGCATTTGTGCTGCGCAGTGTCTGGGGGCTTGGCTGCCAGCAGGGCAGTTCTGAGAGTTGGGGCCTTCCGCTGGGTTTCACAGCCCTGATTCAGGGAGCAGTTGGTGGGTTAGGGCCCTGGGCTCCCCTCCACGGCTTTGTGTCACCCAGGCCTGCATGGGGACCAGCTGGGGGTCTCAGGTCCCTGCACAGGGGGAAGGGGACTCGCCCTGGGACGGGCCCCTTCTGCTTCTCTAATAAGGGGCCCATGAGGCAGAGCGGGCCAGGGAGGCTCGGAGCCCCTGGGAGGAGCAGAGGGCTCGTGCCCAATACCACGCTCCAGACTCGGCCTGTAGGTGTGCATCTCGTCCCACAGGTGTGCAGCAATCCTAGGAGGCAGACGAGTAGGCAGTTACTCATCTTAGTGCCAGCACTATTCCCACTGGCCCGAGGTCCCTGGCCCCTGGCATAGGGAGTGGGCACTCCCTAATGTTGGAGTTGCAAGGAGAAGTGACTGGTCCAAGGTCATGAGCTCAAGATTTGAACCCAGGTCTTCTTCCATCCTCAGCCCAGTTTCTCTGCAGCCTCTGGGCCTACAGATGAGGTGCAGGTGGCATCTGTCCCTCATGGGCATCCCGTGTGACACAGCCAGCTCTCCAGGGCTCCATGCAGTTGCCTTTCACACAGAGAAAGTGAGACAGAGCCCCAGAGAGCCAGCAGCAGCCCAGCCTGCCTGCCTGCAGCCGGCGAGATCCGGCCACACAGCAGCAATCTCACAGACCACCAATGTCAGACAAGGCCACGCGGCGGACCACGATGGATCACGACGAAAAACAAGACCACACCGCGATCGTGTCTGAATGCAGACAAATGAATGAACATGATCCAAACCACAAAAACGACCGAACATCCTCTATCCTGGCTAAACAGGTGTCAGCAGCTTTGGCTTCTATTCATTCCTCCTCCCTTCTAGATAAAAATCACTGAGATCTCCAATCGCAGAAGGAGCATTGTGACAGCAGCAAATGTAGAGCACAGCTCTGGCAGGTCCTGTGCCCTCTCAGCGCACCCAGCGAAGCCCGGCTTGTCCGCCCTTTCCGAGACCCCGCACGCAGACCCCACGGTTTCCCGCAGCCCAGTCTCCCTCATTCCAGCCAGTGCTACACCCAGATGTGTCTAGGTGTTTATGGTGGTCTTTTTCTTTTTACTGGGTACATATTTGCAACACATAATAATTACATTCGTTTTGGGAAATTGGAATATATATAGTGTATTTTGCTCGTTTTAGGCACCGGATTCTCCCTCCCCCTCATCTCTCCTCTCCGCTTGCTCCTGGTCCCCTTCCCCATGTCCAAGATCTGGTGGTCTTTGGCTGCAACATACAAATTCCCACAGCTGAACAAGACCTGTTTTGTTCTGCCCATTTTGCCGATGCCTTGGGGAGCCACAGGCCAGGAAAGAGTCAGCCCCAAGGGATCAGCCTCCCAAGACACTGCTTGACAGGGCCCTGTGATCACTCTCCATCTGTCCCCAGGAGGCCCATTTCCAGGCTCTTGGCTGGAGAAGATTAATTCCTTGCTGACCCTGCCGCACCTGCCAGCCCCACCCACCATGGCCCTAGTGTGAACTGTGACATTGGTGGCATCCTGCCCGGCCCCACAGCTGGGCATGAGGCCCCTGCATGGTGAGGATGGAAGAAGGGCCAAGCCCAGGGCCAGGAGTCAGGAGACCTGGCTTCAGGTGCTGCCTCTGGCTCTCATTTGACCCATGAGCCACACCCCATTTGTCCATGGGGACAATGGGGTGGGGTGGGGCTGGACGACTTACATGGTCGAAGGGACCCATCCCCGCCTGGGACTATTCCCACGACCCTGCAACTCCAGCCCTCCTCTTCCAGAATCGACCTTGGGCTGACCTGAGGAGCAGGTGAGGGCTCAGGGGATCCCCAGTTACTGGTCACTAGACCCCGGCTGCCTGGGAAGAAGCACTCCTTGGCCATTCTTGGAGCTTGGGATTCAGGGCTCTGCTCCCCCCCACCCTGTCTCTCCTGGTGTCCTGGCTCAGGGACCACATCCAAGCCAAACAGGACGATGGGCTGGGCCGGAGGTGCCCCAGGAAGGCCGGCAGAGCCCTGGGGCACGTGGGGAGGACACGTTGGCAGGGGAAACAGACTGTAGCTGCATCCAGCTCTAAATCCTGCTGTCCAGTCAGAGGGGATGTGGCATCCTGCACTCTGCCCGGGACAGGAGGAGGGAAAGGAGGTAGAAACTGAGATGACCTTTCCAAAAAGGAATCCTTTAGCAGGAAGATCGAGGGAGTCTGCTTTCCCTCTGCTCCTGCCAGCCCCCTTTCAGAGGGAAGAAGAGAATCCACAAAGCTTCTCCCTCACACTCCATCTGACTCACAATCCCTGCTGCCCCTTTGCAAATGCCCTTTCCTCTGCCCAGGACATCCTTCCCTCCACATCTCTGTGAGCCTGGTGATGGCTATGCTTCAGTGTAGCCCCTCCGGGAAACCTCCTCTGATTTCAATGTACCCATGGTCCACCCAGCTTCCCTCCAGACCTTGGCCACACTGGGTCCTAACCGACTGCATGGTACCCTCTTGAAGGCCAGGGGCCACCTCTGTCCTGTTCACGGCTGAATCTCCCGTGTCTGGGACAGGCCTGATGTGGTGGGCGCCACATCAACATTTGATGACAAGTGCACAGCCATTAAGATGTGGACCTTCTGCAAAGGTCCCAGAGTTGGGACAGTTCATGGTGGCAACGTTCTGTGCAGGGCTTCAAGATCAGGGTGCCTGAGACAAGCAGAGGGACGGGACATCTTGGCCTAGGCACAGCCTGGCCCAGGGTGAGGTGACACTGCAGGAGAGGATGGCTGTATAGAGGTTTCCCATCCAAGCCACGGGCCAGGTATGGTGGCATATACTCGTAATCCTGGCGCTCTGGGAAGCTGAGACAGGAGGATTGCAAGGTTAGTGCCCACTCTGGGCAATTTAGCAACTCAGTGTGAGGCTGTCTCAAAATAAAAAACAAACAAAGGAGTAGAGGATATAGCTCAGTGTGAAGGTCCTGGGCTCAGTCCCTCGGACCACATGTACACATACAAACACAAATACAAAGGTAAGACCGAGAGCCGGGGGTGCAGCTCAGTGGTAGAGACTCTGTCTAGTATGTCCACGGCTGGGCTCAGGGTTCAATCCCCAGCACCACCAGAAGAAGTTTTTTTAAATTTTATAAAAGGAAAGGAAAGAAGTAAGCCCAACCTTTGATTCAAGATGAGAAGTTCAAGCTCCACATCATCTTTAGAGATGGCCTCTCAGAATAAGGATGAATCAGAAGAAAACCCAGCCTTGGGCCCCGTCACAAGGATGATTCAAGAAACTCAAGCCTTGAACTTGAATTAGAATAGAACGGCCTTGCGTTAGTAACATCCCCAGGTCCTTGGTAGCAGTAAACAAAAGACTGGTCAGAAGATAGATATTATTATCACGGGTCTCAAATTACTCTCACAAGTAGCATCAAATGCAGCAATTAGAACACAAAGTTACAGGGTTGGGGATTTAGCTCACATGGTGGAGCGCTAGCCTAGAACACAAAGTTAACCAGGCACACAAGCAAACAATACACCGTGACTAAGAATCAGCACACACACACAAAAAAGACAACAGAAGTTAACCATAATGACTTCTTTTTTTTTTCCCCCCCCTGGAGTTGAGGGTTGAGCCCAGAGCTGTCGCACAGAGTTCATCCCCGGCCCTTATTTATTTATTTATTTATTTATTTATTCATTCATTCATTCATTTCTTTTCATTTTAAGAAAGGGCCTTGCTAGGGGCTGGGGATTTAGCTCAGTGATTAGAGTGCTTGCCTTGCAAGCACAAGGCCCTGAGTTCAATCCCCGGCACCACAAAAAAAAAAAAAAAAAAAAAGAAAGGGCCTTGCTAAATTGTTAAATTGCCCAGGCTGGGCTCCAACTTGCAATCCTCCCACCTCAGCCTCCCAGAGTGCAGGGATTACAGGTATATGCCACCGTGCCTAGTCCATAATGACTTCTGGTATTGGGATTATCAGAAATTAAGGTCTTAGCATCACAAGATCAAAGGTCTTGATGGACAAGCTGATCCCGAAGTGTATAAGGAAATGGACGTGACCCATAATAGCCAGAATAATCTGGAAAAAGAAGAACAAATTTGGCGGGCTCATGGTTCCTGATCCCAAAACTTACTACAAAGGTACAATAATCAAGACTGTGGGACCGACATGAGGATAGACAAACAGACCAAGAGAATATAATTGAGAGCCCAGAAACACACCCTTACATTTATGCTCAACTGAATTTCATCAAGGATGCTAAGGAAGATCCATGGAGGGACAGTTTGGGATCAATTATGCTGAAACAACTGGATTTTCACATGGAAAATAATGAAATTGTTCCTCTACTTCATACCTCATAAAGAAAGTACATCATCAACTCAAAATGAGAGGGGAACTCTCATGAATGGGATTACACCCTTATTAAAAGATACACAGCCAGGTGCGGTGGTACAGGCCTCTAATCCCAGCACTCTGGGAGGCTGAGGCAGGAGGATTGCAAGTTCAAGCCCAGTCTGAGTGATTTAGTGAGATATTGTCTTAAAATAAAAATAAAAAATATAAAAAGGGATGGGGATATAACTTAGTGCAAAAGCCCTGGGCTTAAACCTCAGGAAGAAAGAGAAGGAAGAAAAGGAAGAAGAAGAGGAGGAAGGGGAAGAGAAAGAGGAGGAAGAGAAGAAAAGAAACAATAGAGCATTCTTCTCTCTCTCTCTCTCTCTCTGTCTCTCTCTCATCTGTGAACCAGGAAGACAGCTGTCATCAGAAGCAACCATGCCTGTACCCTAATCTCAGACTTCCGCCCCCCAGAAGTGCGAGGAGCTTATTTCTATGGCATTTCTGTCATAGTGCCTGAACTAAGACAACATCATTAGTCATTAGGGAAAGAGAAATCAAAACCACAATGAGATTTCACCTTATACCCACTAAGATGGCTACAACCAAAAAGACAATAACAGGTATCGTCAGGGATGCAGCGAAACTAAAACCTCTACATATTTTGGCGGGAATACACAATAGTGTCGCCACTTTGGCCGTTCTGTAGGATCCAGCAATTCCACTCCTAGGAATCCCTCAGAGATTGGAAAACACGTTCCCACACAAAAATCGGACGTAACATTGATAACGGCATTATTCATATTAGTCCCAACGTGGAAGCAACCCAGATGTCCACACACTGATGAATGCTAGATCCAATATGGCATGTCTATAAATGGAAAATTATGCAGCCATAAAAAAGAACGGAGTATTGGCACACACCACAGCGTGAATGAACCTGAAAACTTTAAAGTAAGTGACATAAGCCAGCCACAAATGCCACATACCGGATATTTAATTTATATGAGAGGCACAGTGCTGGGAATCAAGCCCCAGAGCTTACACATGTTAGGCAAGTGTTCTGCCACTGAGCTACACCTCCGCCATATATTTAAAAAGATAAATATTAGCCAGGCATGGTGGTGCATGCCTATAATTCCAACACTGTGGGAGGGCGAGGCAGGAGGATGGTCATTTGAGCTCAGCTTGGGTGACTTAGGAAGACCCTGTCTCAAAATAAAAAATAAGAAAGGACTGGGGATGTGGATCAGTGGTAGAAGTCCCCTGAGTTCAATTCCCAGTACTACCAAAAACAAAGAAAAGATAATTAATATGGTATGTGAATCATATCTCAAAAACTCTCAGAGATAATGTTAGTTAATAACAGCTAACTAGCTACCTTGTGTTGAGCACTAACTACACACCAGGTATGTGCTACGTACTAATTAACTCACACGTTCCTCCGGCATGCCCACAGGTGGATACTATTGCTGTTCCATTTCTCAGATGAAAACTGAGAGGGAAGTAACTTGTCCTGAGTCCATGTTAGTAAGTGGCAGAGATGGGATTCACCGTTCACTGTTCTGGGCCCCCGAGCAGAGGACTTGGCGCAGGCCACATGCAACCAGGGACCAAGCAGGCCTGGCACCCAGGGCCTGTTCCCGTAGGCCGCGCCCCACAGGAGGCCTTCAGACTCGGGTTTTGTCTGGGCTAGAGGCACTGCAAGCAGGCAGAACCTAATTTTTTAGGCACCAGAGGCCCTTCCTCCATGTGTTCCAGGGGGCCTCGGAAAGGTTTTCAAGGAGAAGAAAATAAGAACAACGCCCATGGCTTGAAAACTCACCCAAGCTGGGTGTGCGTCCAGCGCTCCACGTCTCACTACAGTGAGGCCTCCGAAGCTCCTCCTTATCTTGCCGTTTTTACTGTCGCAAAACTGGGAGTTCAGAGAGATGCCGGGACTTGCCCAAAGTCACACAGCTAGTAAGCAGTGACGCAGAATGTTAACTCAGCCACCAGAATCTGCCCAGCTCTGAGCCTTGGCCACCATGAATGAATGAATAGGAACTTCTCTGCCAGACGCTATACCCAGACTGTCACTTGTTCAGCCCCATGGATGTTGGGGGAGGGGCAAGGAATAGAGTTTTGGGGAGATGGACAGAACCAACCCTGCTGCTGGTGGGGTGGTTGAGGGCTACATTGCCAGGTGGCAGAGGCAGAAGTCATGGAGAGAGGGCGGCAGCAGGTCCTGGACTGCTGGGGCCCAGCTGGGAGTCTGGGCAGCAAAGAGCTCTGGGTAGAACTCCAAGGGCAGTAAGCTCCCCTGTCTGCTCAGCTCCAGGTCTGCAGGAGGGACAGGGCTGCCCCAAGCTGGCGTATCCAGTGCTGGGGATAGTCATCCGTACTCAGGGCAGAGCGTGGCCCTGGTGCAGTGACAAGGGCCTGGTCTCCAGGCGCCTCACTGTAGGGTCTGCAGGAAGGGCCCCCTTTCCCTGGGGCCGAGGGGCCGTCCTTGCTGGAGCCTGCAGCTCTACTGACAGTGGCACCCTAGTCCTGGGGGGCGGAGTGCTTTCTCAGGGAAAGGAAGAGAGAGGGCCCCAGTTTGCTCACGTGTGCTTCGTGGTAACCAGGTCTTACGAGGTGTGATCAAAATAGTGAATGTTTTTAAAAAAAAATTAAAAAAAATTTGTTACAGTAAAAGACACAATGCCAGACACAATGCCACAATCAAGATACTCCTGATTTTGTACACACTTATCCCACAGTTCTCGCCACTTTCTGCAGCAGTTCTGCAAGTGCTCTTTCGTGAGTGTCTTATGAGGTGCAATCAAAAGCACGGTGAATGGGGCTGAGTGCCAGCCAACAGACAGGCAGGCTCATAACCTCGCTCGGGTGAGTCCTCATCCACCTCATACACCGGATCTTGCACTGTGGGACTCCTGGCTCTTCTCCATAGTCAAAGTGACCATGAAAGTAAATGTTTGAATCAATTCAGGACAACGAGACAGCCAAGACAGGAAAGAGGACTTCCAGAACTGCTTCAGAAAGTGGCGAGAACGATGGAATAAGTGTGTTCGAAGCCAGGGGGAGGATTTGAGGATTAACGGCAGTGTATCTTTTACTGTAATAAAATTTTAGATTTACCGTATTTTTCGATCGTACCTCATACCTACATTTAAGGTATGTTTTGGTTTTTTGTGGTGCTATGGATGGAACGAAGGGCCTCGAGCATGCTAGACAAGCGTTTACTGCTGAACTATGCTCTCGATCCTTTTCTTTTTCTTTCTTTCTTTCTTTTTTTTTTTTTGGTGCCGGGGATGGAACTCAAAGGACTTGTGCTTGCAAGGCAAGCACTGTAACCACTAAGCTAAATCCCCAGCCCCGCCAATCCTTTTCTTAAAATTTCATTTTGAGACAGAGTCACATCAAGGGCCCAGGCAGGCTTTGAACTTTTAATCTTCTTGCCTCAACCTCCCAAGTAGCTAGAAAAACAGGCGTGCACCATTATAGCTAGTTTCAGCTCCCACTTATGAAGAGCAGGCATATAGCGATTAAGGAATGAACACTATCGTCAGTGTGCCTGGGTTCCAATCCTAACCTGGACATTGACTGTGTCACTTTGGGTGAGTCACTTGTCTCTGGATCTACCTCAGTTTCTCCCTCTGTGAAATGGGCATAAGAGAATGAGCTGATATAGAAGGTGCTCTGAGTAGCACTTTCTGTCTGTTCTAATTGGGCTCTCAATTCTGATACTCAGATCTTGTCACCTGAGTGCTGCTGACAGCCAGACTATAAATAAGGATCCAAAAGAGAAATAGGACGGGCTGGGGATTTAGCTCAGTGGTTAAAGTGCTTGCCTTGCAAGCACAAGGACCCGAGTTCGATCCCCAGCGCCAAAAAAAAAAAAAAAAAAAATTGTTAGGTCCAAAAGAGAAATAGGATCCATATGATCGGGGTGGGGGGTAAATGCTAGAAAGGAAATAATCAGAAGTTTGTGACAGGGTACAAGAGATGTGGGAGGATGATCCCTCTTGGAGATTCCTCCAGAATGAGTGTGTGATGAACTGGGGAAAGCTCTTCCAGGCAGGGGGAAGGGACAGGCAAAGGCCCTGGGGCAGGAACTAACAGGGCAAGTGGGGACCAGAAGAGAAGCCAGCGTTCGGGCAGTTCTCATACTTGGATACTCAGCAACATCCTCGGCCTCTGTCTGTGAGATACCAGTGCACCATCCCCTCCCCAACTGTGACAAGAAGGCCTCCAGAAGGAGCCAAATGTCCCCTCCGTTGAGGGTGTGTGCAAAATTGCCACTGGCTAGAAACCACTGACTGGGTCAGGAGGTGATAAAGCAGGCAGACGACAGGACCAAAGTCCTTGTCTTCGGCACTTCCAAGGATGGGACAATGGGAGGAGGGTCAGAGAGGGGCTGGGACATGGCTGGCACCTTAGTCATCTTTCTGTTGCTGGGACAAAATACCTGACATTCACAATTTAAAGGAGGGGATGTTTATTTTGGCTCTCTGGTCGAGCTCCAGGCCCCTGGTTGGCTGGCTCAGAGGCAGAAACAGCATGGTGGAAGGGTGTGGAGAGGGAAGCTGCTCTCCCACGGCAGCCAGGAAGTGGGGAGAACAAGGAAGAGCCAGAGACTCAGAAAGGGGCAGGGACCCGATACCCCCAAGCCACGCCCCAGCACCCCTATTTCCTCCAGCCAGACCATTCAGCCTTGAACTCACCAGTGGGTCACCCGCTCCTGAGGTCAACGCCCTCATGACGCTGTCACCTCTCCAGGCCCCACTCTGAATGCTGCTGCATGAGCTCAAGCCCCAAGTCCACGAGATCCGGCCTCTGTCCTTGGGGGACCCTCATATGTAAACCACCGGTGGACACCTGGCCTCATCCCAGCCCTGCCTGGTGTTGGCCCCACTCGCTCAGCAAGAGCCCCCACAACTCCACCTGAGGCCCCTCCTGTGCTCCAGGGCCCCTCCCTTCCTCTCCACACTCCAGGGCCCCCAGGACACCCCCAGGGTGCAGCACAGAGCCCCGCTCCCATCTCCCCTCCCTCCCCTCCTGTCTCTGTCACCCCGCCCCCTCTGGAGTCTGTCTCTCCCTGCCGTGGCTCCAGTGGTTTGGATGCACTCAGCTCCTTGCTGTCCGCATGACCTCACTTCCCCACAGCTCCACGCACACACAAACTCACACAAACACCAGGAATGCACGCACACACCTATGGCAACAAGCATGTGACATGAACACACACGCATGCATGCACATGCGCACACACACGCAAAACTAAGGGTCCCTGTCTGGGTCTCCTTACCCATCTGAGAGGGACCTGCCCCCAGCCAGCCCCACCTCACCGGGTCCCAGGGGAGCAGAGCCACAGGGGAGGCCCAGGCCAGCTCTCTGCCCCTCCCTGCCTGGGCTGCACACAGAAGCCCTCTCCCATGGACCTCTGCGGCCAAGGGGCTGACTCATGGGTCAGAACTTCCTCTCCCACTCCCCAGACATCTCTTCTGCTCCCCACCCACCCCTCCGCCTTCTGCCAAGGCAGGCAGCCCTGGTGGGAGCTGGAGACCTGGACCCAGCCAACACAGCCACCACCGCCCTGAGAGACCTTGGGCGCATGCCTCAGTTTCCTCTCTGTTAAACGAAAGTCCTCAGTGTGGCAGCATTGCTGGCGCTGGCGTGCAGTGGGCACTGGGCAGGGCCAGGTAGGAGGGCTCCGCGGATAGCTTCCTGCCCTCCGCTGGCCTCTCGGCCCCCCTAATCCAGGCCCTGGGCATCTCCGTCGTCAGCCCCCCACTGGCAGCCTGTCTCCAGGAGAGCTTCCAAGCAGACTTGGGGGGTCGGAGGGAAGGGGGAGCCAGCCTTCTGCCTTCTAATTTAGATTCCTGGGTTTATGGCAGGAAGCACAGCAAGGCTGACGCTGTAATTAAGGCGATTCCTGAGGCTGCAGGAGGAGGCAAGGGCAGGAGCCCACTATGGGGCCAGCCCCCCATTTCTCCTTTCTCTCTGCCAGAGTCCCAACCTCAGAGCTTCAGCAGGCTCTTTGCTCCCGGGCTTTGGAACTCTATTTTGCACCCCAGGAAACCAGAGATAGGCGGCTGCATACCAGGGGTCGCAGGCACACAGCGCATGAGGGCTTGTGCCTGAGTCACCCGGGGGCTCCCCCTGTCCTCTGTGGTCCGGCCCGGGGATACAGGGAGAGTCCAGGCACGTGGCTTCTTTGTTCTGAAAACCCTGGACCCCAGGCCCCCTTGTGGCCGAGTCCCCTCCCTCTGCATTCCTGAGGAGTCCGGGTAGAGTCCAGTGGCCAGCTCTGTGGCAGGAGGGGCAGATCCCACCCGGGGGTCAAGGCCAGGGCAGCCGCCTGGGGCTGTACTGGCCTGTGGTGGCCAGGAGACCAGGGGCTCCCTCTTGTGCCAGGTCTCCCCGAGGCTCAGCATTAGCATCTGTGGAAAGGGTGCAGGACAGCCAGGGAGGCCAGTTCTCCTGCCTTCCCTGGGCAAGGCTCCTCCAGTGACCTTCCCTGGGCACTGTGACCCTGGGCGACCCCTGCCCTCTCTGGGCTGCCGCCTCTTCCTTGGTAACAATGAGGGCCTTGGTCATAGAGCCAGGGTCCCTGTCTGGGCTTTCACAAGCCAATACTGGTCCCAAAAGACGAGGGTAGGCCTGGGTGGGCTGTGACGCTTTGCTTGGTGGAAGTGGGATATTTCAGAAAACATGGTCAAGCAGGAAGGCACAGGGACAGCCCCGGGGGGCAGGGCGGTGCACCTGTGGCACTCTGTTCTTTCTCAGTTCCAGCTAGTGGAGACATCTTTGCCCCAGAGGGCTTTGGATTTGGAATGGCCTCAGGGCTTCGGCCCCAGGGCGGGGCTGTTTAGACCGAGTGTGAGTGCGCGTGCCTGTGGAGGTGGGCAGGGGCCGTGCTGGAGGTTGAGCTTGGCATCCCTCCCTGCAAAGGGAGCTGCCTCTCAGCTGCAGCCTCAGCCCCACCATGTGAACACTGGGGTCCAGGTCTGGGTGGCAGACAAGGATCGAGGCAGGGCCCGGAGGGGCTGCCAGGCATTCCCTGAGCTGAGGAGAAAGGGGGCTTTGTTGCCCCAAAACTGAGCTGCCCTCAGCCTCCTCGAATGCCTGGGCAACCTGCCAGGGACAGAGAAACCCACACAGCGGTGGCGGGGTATGTGGAGGTCGCCGCATGCCCCGATCTGGGCGTCCCTGGTCAGCTGTGCCCTCAGACACCAGCCTGGGAGGGGCTTGGCATGGGCAAGTAGGTGTTTCCCGCATGCTCAGAGACGCACTGGGTGATGTCCCTGTCCCCACTCCGTCCCAGCTGGCCTCCCAGGCCTGTTTGCAGGCACCTCTGCCTTCTCCGGTCTCTGCTGTCTGCATCCTTCCCCTCCTGGCAGCCTCCTTCTCAGATCTGGATTCTATATTTGAGGGTGGTGTGGGTGGAAGCCCGCTTGGGCCTGGACTTCCTTGGTTGCTGTTGTCCCCTCGTGGGAGGGGGACACTAAGGCCCTGGGAGGTGGTGGCAGCCGCGTCTCATTCTGACCAGGAGGCCCAGACTATGGAACACACAACCTCTTGCCATCCCTTCCTTCAAACACAAAGCACCTTCCTTTGTCCTCACCCTTGTTTAACAGGGTTGGGTGGGGGTGGAGAGCAGCCTCTGGTGGGGGACACCCCCTTGAGTGGCCACAGTGGGGCCCCGTGATGTCACGTTGCCCCTGCTGTGATGCCAGGGGCTGCCACTGTGGACCTTCCCAGAGCCCAGGCCTGGGGGGACAGATGGCCAGGATGAGACACCCGGTTCCTGGGGCTCAAGCCTGGGAGTGGGTCTGCAGGGCAGGGCTGGGTGCCAGGTGGGCAGGGGCTGCAGTCCCACAAAGGGCACAAATAAATCCACTTTACTTCAGGTCAGAGGCAGACAGACAGACAGACAGGTCTCTGGGGGGCATCCTTCAAGCCCCGCTGTCTTGGGGTTGTGGAGATCCTGGAGGTCAGGGAGGTTGGGGAGGGGCCACAGGTCTGTGAAGGGCAGGGATAAGACAGGGCTGGCAGGGGGGGGTGGTAGGAGAGCTCCTTGGGACCGCTCTTGAGACCCAAAGGCCAGCCTGGGGCCCGAGGGGCCCGAGTGGAGTCAGATCCCAGCGGAGCATACGGAGTTTGGGGGGAGGCCTCTGTGCCCAGCACCATGATTGGCTGCCCCTCCGCCCAGCAGGAGCCCTGGTCCCACAGCTGCTGGGCTCTGCCAGGCCTGTGTGGAAACTGCATCCTCAGGCCCGGCTGCTGAGGCCGCTGGGGAATGTGATGAGGCTGCTGAAATGGGCCCGGTGGGAGAGAGGGGGCCCCCTCCAAGGCAGGGTGGGATGCAGCCGCAGCAGCTTCCCAGAAACCCGGCCTGGTTCCGCTGGTGGGGACTGGCTGGCAGGGCGCAGACTGGAAAGCCGGGCCCAGGGCTGGAGTGTGGCCTGCCGCCTGGGGAGAAGGCGCCAGAGTGGGGCGCGGGCAAGTGCGCAGGGGTGGCGGGCTGGGATAGGGGCTCATCCCAGGCAGGATGTACTTCCTGGAGCCCTCCACACTGAAGAGGGACACGCTGAGACCAGAGATGCCCAGAACAGACACAGGGCCCCACAGCAGAGGCGCCCAAAGGGACCCAGCAGCAGAAACTACCGTCCATTTCCAACCCAGAGTTCTGTTCCAAGCTTCCAGAGATCACTCGGCATCAGGAAGTTGCTGAGCTGGCCTTGTCTCATCTTCCACTCAGTCACCTGCTAGTTGTGGCATCTTATTTTGATCACTGTAACCTCGCTGGGCCTCACTATCCCCCTCTGTAAAATGGGGACAGATACAAGCCTTGCAGGGCTGGGATTTCCAGATGTGATCTGGTTTGTTCAGGGTGGCCTCACTGTAGATCTTCAATAGGACCATGTGGGTCTCAGGTGCAGCTCAGAGCCTGGCAGGTAGTAGGTATTCAGAATTACTTGATTGCCGTGATTGAGGTGGTACACACCTGTAATCCCAGCACTCTGGGAGGCTGAGGCAGGAGGATTGCAAATTCAAGCCCACCCTGGGCAATTTAGCAACTTAGTGTGAACCTATCTCAAAATAAAAACTGAAAAGTGTGAATAATCTGCCTCCCCATGGCTGCACTAGGCCCTCTGTTCCCCAAAGCCCAGCCCCCTCCCTTATTTGCCTATTTATTGAGCAACTATTTATTGAAGGCCTCCTGGGCACTGTGCACCATTCTGGGGAGGGGGCCATCCAGGCCTGGTGCACAGCCTGGGTGCAGACACAGGGGGCCCAGGCCATGAACCTCAGCACTTCATGCGGCGCTCATTCACTCCTCTCTGTCCTGGCAGCCTGGACTGCACCCCAGGCCCATCCTAGGCCTTGGGTCTCGGCCAAGGGTTTTCCTCTAGGGTTTTCTAATTAATTAGGAAATCTGAGGCTAGAGCTGGCCAAATTCTTTTAACTTGCTGCCCAGACCGGGAGCCTGGGAGGCAGATGGCGATCCCCACCCTGCACCCTCTAATTGCTGCCTCCACCTCCTTCAAGGCTCTGCTGGGTGCCTCAAAGGGCTGCCAAGGTGCCTGCAGCTCAGAGGCTGGGGAGGCAGCAGGCTGCAAGCCCACTTCCCAGCTGGCAAGACTGAGGCCAGAGAGGAAGTTCTCCTTGGGGTGGGAGTGAGAGCAGGGGCCAGCACGGTGTTGGAGGCAGGGAGGTTCGTCTTGGTCAGAGGCCTGGGTGTGGGGGGCGGCTCAGCCCCGAGCATGGAGGGCTGGAGAGTCAGGGCCGGCTCTTCTGGGACACGTCTATCCCCTCACCTAGTGGACACCCACTTGGCCTTGGCCTCAGTTTGGATGGCTCCTCCTCCAGGAAGCTGACCTGGACTCTCCGTCTCCCGTATCACCCGGCCCTCCTCCTGAGCCTTGGTCCCACTCTCTGGCCACCACTGCCTCCCCCAGTGGAGGAGAGAGAGGAGGGCCCCAAGGAGGAGAGAGGGGGAGGGGCCTTTTTCATCTCTGTGGCCTGAGTGCTGGCCTGGCATGGAGCAGAGAACAACCACTGGGGGTGAGGGCCCCCAACAACTACCTGGGTGCCTGGGGGTGGGGCAGTGTGGCCTGGTGCCTCAGTTTCCCCGGAGCCAGTGCTTGCCAGAACTGCTCCAGAGGGGTGTCCACAATGAAAGAGAGGGGAGAGTGTCCTGTTTAATCAGGACCTCTGTGGCCCAGGGTGGACAGAGTCTGGACTGAGAATTGGGTGGTTCTGGTAAGTTCTATAACATCCCTGACCTCCATGTTCAAATCTGTAAAATGGACTAATAGTCGTACCTACCTGGGAGGGTGGTCGGAAGGATTAAGAAATAGTCAAAGCCTCTTTTTTTGTTTGTTTTTGAGACAGGGTCTCCCTATGTATTCCAGGTTGACTTTGAACTCACTGTGTAGCCCAGGCTGGCCTCAAACACTCGCGGTGATCCTCCCACCTCAGCCTCCCAAGTGCTGGAATCACAGGTGCACACCACCATCCCCAGCTCAAAGCCTCTTTAGACAGCAGTGGGCGGAGCCCAGCAGCCCTGGTGTCAGTGTTTGCTGCTCCCAATCGTACACTTCTAGAGCAGCGTTGCTTCCGCTCTGGGCTGGTTTGTTTGTTTCTTCACCCACGATGTTACCTTTGATCGCTTGGTTACAGGGTGCCTGCCAGCTTTCTTGGCTGTCCGTAAAGTCACTTTTTCCTTTTCTCTTTTAACCTGTCCACACGTCCTTTCTTTAGAAGGGTGTCTGGGCCGCACTCGAGGCAGCAAAGTGAGCCCCACTACCCGAGGGAGGAGAATCTCCATGAATTATTTAGCATTCCGTAAGAAATTCTTGTCTTCTCTTCTGTTTATTTATTCAGTCATTTATTTGTGTCAGTACAGTGTGGGTGTATTTATTTTAATCTTGGGGTTATAATCTAACATTCTGTTATTTGGGTTTTTTTGCTCAACTTGTTTCAGATTTGGCCACAGGTTGTTCTTTCTTTTTAATGTTTTTTTTTTTGTTTTTGGTTTGTTTTTTTGAGATAGGATCATGCTAAGTCACTAATGTGCCCAGGCTGGGCTTGAATTTGGGATCCTTCTGCCTCAGCTTCCCAGAGTGTGGGAATTACAGGCAAGCGCCACCACGCCTGGCCAGGTGGCTCTTGCAGGCTGGCTCCTTTGGCTGCTGGATGTGGCCCCATCTGCTTGCTTGTTTGCTCGCAGTGCTAGGGGTAGAACCGAGGGCCTCACACATGCTAGGCCAGAGTTGAGCCCCAGGCCAGCCCTGTCTGTGTGTATTTGGAGTGCTTCCCTACTCTCTGGCATGCATAGAATCTCCTGGCTCATCTTGTATTTTTCCTGCCTCCAGTGTGGAATCACCCATTTCTCCAAGGAGCCCTGGTACCTTCTATTGGAGAATGAAGTTTGGGAACAAAGACCTGGGCCTGAGAGTGTTTGTTGTTACAAGGGTGTCACGGTACCCAGAGTCTCTAAGGGACAGAGCTGAGTTTGCTTCAATTTAAAAATAAAGTTTCCCCTTCTGCCAACTGTGGGCCCAGTAACTGCGGGCTGCTGCATCCTGTCCTCTGAGCCTGGCACTCTCAGGACAGCCTGTGTCCATCGAGGCTCACAGGGAGAGAGCATGCATCAGCTCAGCACTCGGGGCCACTTCCGGCGTCCGTGCCTGCTCACCAGCGGGGCATCGGGCCGCTCTGGAAATGGGACTCAGGCCTGGCCTCCAAGTGTCCACCTCTGCAGTTCTGTTTTGCTGCTGTCCCCCACTAGACCCACAGCTTTGTCAGTGGTGGCAGAAGTCCTTGCCTGCACCGCCCCCTCCTAATGCCTCACTGGCTAACTCCCCTAGGCCTCAGTCTGGGGGTCACCTCCTCCAGGAAGCCTCCTTCCCGGACCCCAGATCATCTCTGCTCGCCTGTCATTCCCTGGTCATTCCCTGATCACCTGTGCTCAACACCTCTGAGCCTGTGACATGTGGGGCAGTAGCCTGGTACAGCGAAGGCTCAAGGTTTGACATTGGGATTCTGGCTTCCACAGAGGCCTTTGCCGTGTGACTCTGGACAAGTCACTGCACATCACTGAACTTCTGTCTCCTAGGAGTGAGCAAAGCATCTCACTGAGGTTCCTGGTCATGCTTTCCCTAACTTGCCATGAGTCCTGGTCACAGGGCCCAGCCTCAGTTTTCCTTTTCTCTGAAATGGAGCTACCCACAAAACTCCTAACAGTGCCGAGGCTTCAACAAGCCAAAACCTGTGAAAAGCTATTGTAAACCTCAGAGCCCTGCGTGGATGCTGGAAGAATCTATTTCAACAGCTCCACAGTCGTGTGGGAGGGATGAGGACAGCTGCTCTCACCGCCCGCTTGCCTCCGAAGGTGATTGGGGCCTGCTGGCCTGAGGCTGGCATTGGTGGGGCCCGGCCCCTGGCGCCCTGCCCACTCCACCCACCCCCACTCCCAGGTGACACAGCCCATCTGCCTTATGCAAGGAGCTCTGTCAAAACACTCAGGGCTGGGGGAGCCCTGCACCCCCCCAGCACACTCATGAGGCCTCTCAGGATCCCCCCACCAAACCAAAAGCCAAGGTCAATTTGAGCCATCTGCAACTTTATTCTGGAGCAGAAATAAGTCATTTTCTAACAATAAATATAAAAAAATAATAATAAATTAAGGTTCAAAAAAAAAAACAAAACACCCAACAAAACAAAATTATTAACACTGACAGAAGTCATCTAAAGAGGAGGAAGATGGGGTGGATGGGCGCAGGCAGGACTCCTGCGGCCCACAAATGTCTGCCCCCAGCCCCGGCAGGCCCTTGCCACACACACATTCTCTCCACAAAGTACAAAATATACAGTTTTAAAAAACCCTCAACACAACCAAGCACCCTGAGAGGGCCCCAGGAAAGCAAAAGATTGACCCAGGAGGGCCGAGGACAGGGCCTGGGGGTCTAGGAAAAGGCACTACAGGGATGGAGGTTCACTTTGGGTCTCGCCCAGCCAAGTTCAATGTCTGCCCTCCTGTCGTGAGGGTGAGGCCTGAGGTACCCTAGTCGCACGGCAGTGGGCCAACCCCCATCTTCCAAGATGGCTTCTTGTGGAAGAGGGCGAAGGCGAGGTCGGTTTAGAAGGGGCAACTGTGATGTCCAGCATTTGGCAGGGCTCCTGCCCTGGAGGATGCTGGGAACAGGATGGTGTCTGCTAGGTGCTCAGCAGGGGACAAGGTCTGGGCCTGGCCTCCCGGAGCGTGCTATCAGTTCAGGCCACAGTGTCACCCGAGGTCCCCAGCAGAGGCCTCAGTGTAGTATCTATAAGGAATAACTAGAAATAAATAAGGTCCTTGGTGGCCTGGCGCGGAGCTGGCAGGAAGGCCACTTTGTTTCTTCAAGTATTTTTGTCCAGGGGGACGCGAGGCCTACTGGGGCTCAGATGGGGATCCCCACGGTGTTCACCTGGTCCTTGAGTCCCAGCAGGCTGTAAGCGATGCGCTTCTGGTGGCCGGGCAGCCGCACCCCAATCCTCTTGATGTCGCTGCGGGGCAGGAAGGAGAGAGGGAGAGTTAGGGGGCCGGAGCAGGGCAGGGGGCTGGCTGCACAGGGTCAGGAGGGCAGCTGCAGGAGGGAGGCCGGGCGGGGGAGCATGGAGGATGAGGAGGGGCCTCGGGGACCTGTGGGGGTGAGAGAGCTGAGGTCAGGGAAACCCGAAGGATCCACATCCTAGACGCTTGCTCAGATGGCCACCCATCGACGAAGTTAGGAAAATGGTAGGTGCATGCACTCTGTGAGTTTTTCCCCCTCAATCAAATCTTCACAATTAACTCTGAAGAAGGACAGGATCATTTCGCCCTCACACTGCAGATTAGTGAACTGAGGCTCAGAGAGGTGAAGTGACATGCCCAAGGTCACACAGAGCTGCGAATTAAACCAGCTGCTAACAGGTGCTTCTCCTCTTCTCTTGCGAAGGAACTGAGGCCACTTCTCTAGGCAGCACAAGGCCATTGCCAGCTGACTGGCTTCCAGGGACCCTCTGGGGGTGTTGAACAAAGTCCCTCCATCCAACGTCTCTCCCTACCCCCTGTTGCATTTCACCTTCACTCTCTCCAAGTCCCCAGCCAAAGAGGGTCCAGGAAATACTTGCTGAAAGACCATCAAGGGTTAAAACTCTGCTAGTTATCTAGTAGGTGGGGCTTGTGGGTCAGGTGACTGGGAACCTCAATTTGTCCATCTGTAAAAGGGGGCAACTGTGAGGCCTAAACCACCCCCCCACCACCAAGAGATAAAATGTTTCTTCTACATAAACTGCACCAGGGGCTTCATGTTCTGTTTAAATTCCAGGCCTAACCACAACATCCTTCTTTCCAACTGACAGACCTCAATTCCCTGCTCCTGCTCCCCAATAAAAACACGCTTTCTTTTCCATTCGGGGGCTCCAGGACACATGACCCAAGTGTACAGTTGTCAGAGACATGAACTTCCACTTTAAACTTTCTTGCACCAGGTTATTCTGTCGGCTTCACCACGGGTCTTTCCTGACCTAACATTTTGGTACCGACACCTGGAAGCTGACAGACCTCCTCCCCTTTTGAGGTCTGTCCCCTATTCTCTAATTCCCTGTCCCGGTCGTCAGCAGTTTGCCTCCAGCCTGCCCGAGGCCTCTCCCAGTGACATGAGCGGTGAGGCTAAGTTATTCTGCTGCCATCCAGCACCGGGCCCGACCTCTGGCCACCGGGTCAGGGGACAGTCAAGACTGCTGCACGCAGCCTCTCGTCTTCCCGTGAAACTCCCGTTCCTCTGAGGAGCCCCTCAGGCAGGCACGACTGGGCTCCCTTCAATCCTCCCCAAGCCAGGGGTGTCTCTGCTGGGTGCCTTCTGGCCGCTCTGTCTGCCCTGGGGCTAAAGGGATGTATTAAGTCCAAAGATTAATCTTCTGTATCACAGCCTGGTTCCGACACAAATTAGATGAGGGAGCCCAATGCCCAGAAGATGGGTCATTTGATTTTATACTCTTTTTGGGGGGGGCTGCTGGGAATCAAACTCAGAGACTCGTGCTCACCAGATATGTGCTCTACCACTGAGCTAGATCCCCAACCTCTGATCTTACAGTCTTAAACCACCTCAATAACTTCCTCCGCCATTCTGGAAAGTGGGAAGAGGTCCCCTCTGTTCAGGCCTTTATTGCCCTTCATGCTCAACTGTCCCTTTGTTCTGCTCACCCCACCTTTCATCTCCCCACAGCCCATTCTAACCCGCATGTCCTCCTCCTTCCACCTCGCCACCACCTCCTTTCCAACACAATGAGCTGGCAGACCAGCCCCCACCCGGAAGGCTCTACCCTGCCGTACCCCACGCATCCACCAGCCCCCCACTGCCACCCCCCCACCCCGACTCAGCCTGACTCCACCATGCTCCCTTTTCAAGAGGCAGCCGAACCCCAGGGTCCCACCTGGGTTCACCTCCCCTTCTCCCTGTCAGACTTTTCCCAATTTGAAAAACACTTAGGTTCTTTCTTCACTAACCCGTCCCAAATACACCAAAGAAGTCCGGTATCTGACTCAGTCCTGTAACCTTTCCTGGCGGGACATTCACATCATTCTCAGTAGTACCCCTCTCCCCGAGGAAGGGGACGGAGTGTGGCAGGTGATGGCCAGGGCAGCAGAGCAAAGACACGCCCGAGGCACCACTGAAGACCCTGGGGCGAGGGCAGTTCCCAGACAAGACCCACACTGAGCTACAGACCCTGACCAAGGACACTGGATACCATGTCTAGACTTCTCAAGTTACATTAAAATGGGCCTCGACCAGGCAGCTCTGAGAAGAACAGAGAAGACCATTAAGAACCTGACAAAAATCCACCCAATTCACAGTGCAGCTCCTACGGGCCCTTACGGAACACCCGACAACATCCCCACTCAGGTCTGCTGAGGGCCAGCTTTTTCTTAAACCCTACTGCATCTCCTAAACAGCCTCTGATATCCGAGCCAAATTCAAAAAGTTTGAGGATGGATCCTCGACGCCCATGGGAGGCCTCATGTTGGCTGCCTTCGAGGCGTTTCAGGGAGAGAGGAGCACCCTCAGGCCCATAAAGCCAAGAATCAGCTACGAGCTGAGGTCTCACACAGGCAGCGCGCACCAAGGCCTCCCCCAAAAACGATCTCCCTAGGCCCTGTTTTCAGTGTAGAAAAACAACACTGGGCCAAACATTGTCCTAGCCCACGCCTGCCGAAGAATCTGTGCCCCGCCCTGGCAGCAGTCCCTGGAAGATGGATCGAACCCAAGCCACACAGGGCCCAGGTCATCCTCTCCTGACTCCCTTCCCACAGACCCACCGGGGGCAGCCTTCAGGCTAAAGATTGAAGGGGCTTAGGGGCTGGGGATTTAGCTCAGTGATTAGAGTGCTTGCCTTGCAAGCACAAGGCCCTGAGTTCAATCCCCAGCACCAAAAAAAAAAAAAAAAAAGATTGAAGGGGCTTCATTCAGAGCACCGGGCCCCCCACTGTCCAAACTGGTGAGCCCAGGCTGACTCTCCACACCGGAGATGAAATTACACCGGATCCCAGAAGAACCCAGCAAGACCCCAAATACTCCAGGGGCCAGCTGAGACCCACAATGTGCTCCGCCATAAGTGGGCCCCGATCTTAAAATTGATGTTACTGATCAGATCTGCCATGTGGGTCATCCACCAATGGCCACCCAATCCCACTTCCAACCCAACCCAAGGCCTAAAACCGACCTCAGGGTTTCACGTCTCTCTCTTATTCTCCCTCTATCCAATTTACCTTTGACCTCTCCTCTGACTTACAGTGGTGCCCCACACCTCCTGGCTATCTCTCTCACGCAAGAACTGTCGCTCTAGGACAGTTTCCAAGAGTTCCCCCTATCCAAACCTCATTCTGCTTCTGTCTCTGTTACTATAAACTCACCATCCCCACTCCGCCTGAGACAGAACACCTGTATCACACGCAGTTTTACCCATCACCTTCTCACCCGTCTAACTCCACGTTAACAAAGAGCCGATGGCCATGCCTCTCCCCTACCACTGAGACCCACCACGAAGTCCCCTCATGGGCCCCCACCTGGCTCCAGGTAAAAGTATCCTGAACCCTGCAGACCTGTGCCTGAACGTCTCCTCCCAAACACCCAGACACTCTTCTAAAGCCGCAGGAACAAATTCAAGGTCTTCAGCATAATTCCACCCTCACCACTTACGGACAGACGGATTACATGAACATTCACTCGCCCAAGACCTACAGGGTCCCCAGACTTACCTACGTATGAGGAAACTTAAAAACAGCCCGACAGTCAGTCACACAGACAGGCAACTCCCAGTGTAAAATCACACAAAACTGCCCAGATTCCAGGCTCCACACACCGGGTGAACAGTTCCCAAATGGAAAAGCTACTTGCACGCAGCTCACACACACAGAGGACAAGGCCACTCCCTATATCTCGGTGAGGGAAAGCTGACTCTCTCCCTCATACACAAAACACAGTCAAAACAGCCGCCAGTTCCCTTTCAGGTCCTCACGGGGGGCCGCCTGAGCCCGGTCACGCCAGGTGTGGACCATGCTTAGCACACCTATGCTGCCTTAGATCCCTCCCGCACCTATTCTCGATAGACCTCTCACGCACAGAGACCAAAGGCATCTTCTTCCTCAGTGGCGCCTCAGCATATTCCTGCCTGCCTGGCAGCTGGACAGGTCCGTGGACAGGAGGACGTTATCCCCTAGGTAGACCTGGAGGGCTCCCAGCTGGGCCCGCTTCCGGTCAACATGATGACCTCACAAAAACGAGTGAGCAGTCCAATTTATTCCCGCATGGATGAGACTGGGAACGCTAACAGGGACCAGGATGGGGACAGCAGGTCTCACCATATCGCTTACCTACTTCAACCAACTCTCTCTTGACCTTGCTGGAAGCCTGCAATAGATGGCACAGAGCCTAAGAGCCCTCCAAAACCAAAGATTCCTCAGCTGCCGTGGCCCTCCAAACCACAGAGGCCTTGACAGTCTAACTGCCAATGAGGGAGGTCTCTGTTTGTTCTTGGAGAATTAATGGTGCTTTTGCACCGAGTCTGGCATCATGTGATTTGCTGCCAAACAACTCACAACCTCAGAAATCAAGCAATGACACCGAAACAGGTTCATTCTCCTCACTAACCACGAGGTGGCTGCTCCCCTTCCTGGGACCCCTCGTAGTTGTGATCTGTGCGGCCTAAACCCACCATCACTCCACTCCAAGAGACAAAATGTTCCTTCCACATAAACTGCATTGGGGGGTTCGAGTTCTGTCTACACCCAACCACCATATTCTTCTTCCCCACTGACAGACTCCAGCAACCTACATTGCCCTGGCAATAACAGCCACCAACGAGAGCCTGATAGAGGGACCCAGCAGCCCAATCCTCCCAAACCAGGACCTGCTCCTGCACCCTAGTAAAAGCACGCTTCCTGCTAGGCACGGTGGGGCATGGTAGGGCTTGGTGGGGCACGTCTGTAATCCCAGCATTTGGGAGGCTGAGGCAGGAGGATCATTGTGAGTTCGAGGCCAGCCTGGGCTACACAGTCAGTTCAAAACCAGCTTGAATTACACAGCAAGACCCTGTCTCAAAAATAAATCAAAACAAACAAAACATGCTTCCTCTTTTGTTTGGGGCCGACTCTTGGACTTACGACCCAGGTGTATAGTCACTGTAGATGATAAACTTCCACTTTAAATTTTCTTGTGGCTGTTTGGTTTCGCCGCGGGTCTTTTCTGACCTAACAGTAACAGTTTCCTGGGGAGGGTGGGAGATCCCAGAAACTGGTGACAGTGGGGAAGGAAGCCATGCCAGGGAGCCCCGGCCTCTTCTCCCACCCCCAGGAGGTGCAGGCTGCGCCTTTCCAACCCCTTGTAAAACCACTTGTGTTCCAGAGCCCACAAGCAGGACTTTTATTGCTAAGTTTGGGAGTTTTGTCCTCCACCGTCCTCACCCACCAGCCCAAACCCATGAAAACACCCAGGTTTTTATGGGCCGTCTCCTGGCTGTAAAGGGAGCTAATTATATGGTGCAAGCTCTATTTGCAATTCCGGAGACATGACTTTCCCACAGGACATGGAAGAAGTGCTGAGCAAGGAAAGGGAGATCCAGGTGAGGTGTGCTGCTCCCACTGCAGCAGGATGGTGAGAAGTTAGACCTTGGGGAAAACTTCCTAACTGACCACCCAAGTGACACTTTTCACCTTCATGGGTGATCCAGCCCCACCCAGTGTCCCCACCCCTGGAGGAGGTGTCTCTACCCTTGCAGGTGTGGTAACATGACTCCTGGGTAAGCTCTTATTCTGGCCACCAGGGGAGGTGACACTCAGGACCCTGGGCAGCCCCACAGAGGGGCAAGTGTTAAAGGCGGGACATGGAGTCTGCATGCGAGGGGGTCCCAAAGAACCCTAAGGCTCACTTTAGAACCACTGGGGCTGGAAGTGGTGGCCCACACCAAATGCCAGCACTTTAGGAGGCTGAGGTAGGATGACCTAAAGTTCAAACCCAGCCCAGGGCAATCTACTGAAGCCCTCTCAAAATAAAAAATAAAAATAAAAAGGAAAGAAGGTTGGGGATGTACCCCAGTGGGAAGGTCTTGGGTTCAGCCCCCAGTACTGCAAAAAACAAAAAAAAAGAAAACAAACAAAAAACCTGGGTTCTGGGAACCCCAAGAAGGGAAAGGGTGGGACTTGGTCCCCTGGGCCTGTCACCCGCCCCTGCCCAGGTCCTGGGACAGGCCTGGAACACACCATGTCCTCAGGGAGTGTGGCTGAATGAATAAATGAATGGGGAAACAGATGCTTTCATGGGACTGAACCATTGCCTGGCCACTCCAGGCCCCTCCCAGGGCGGGAGCCAAGTTTGCTTTTGATGTCTGTTTGGCCAGTTCTAGTCCTGAACTCATGAACTCACGTCAAAGCCCTGGAGGGTCTGGTTCTGTCTTCTCGCCTCAGTTACTTCGTATGTAAAATGGGGGACTTTGAAGAGCTGCTCCTGGGCAGCCTGCCCCACTCCCAACTCTCACACATAGCCCCCCAAACCTTTCCTTTCTTTCCTAACACAGAGCAAGGCATTGGGATGAGGGTCACAGATGGGCCAGTGCCTCTAGCCCATTGCACACCGTCCCAGCCCCAGTTTCCCCTTCAGGCATACAGGCAGTCAACTCCCCACACAGAAGCAAGAACACAAAGGACTGAGGCTTCCTTCCTGCTGTCTGGTCTTTCTCCTGAGCACTCACAATGCCAGCCTGGCCCAGGAAGTTCCAAGGCAGACATCCAGTGAACACTTGCCACGCGCTGGATTCGAGGACAGAGCTGTGAGAAACCTCAAGCCTCAGACTGCTCCCTCACCCAGCAAGCATCCCCTTGGCTCACAGCCTGTGCGAGACTCTAAGACCCATCAGTCTGTACCCCTCAATCCCCACAGGCTGCTGCAGGCTGTAGCCTTGAGTGGGACAGGGCCTGTTGTTGGGCTGGGCGTTTTCCTGGGGTGCAGCGTCCAACTGTTTCATCAGCTCCTCAAAAACATCAAGAACCACTGGCCAGCTAGAACACCACCAGGTCCCAAATAGCACAGGGATCCACAAGTTGAGAGGAGACAAGGCTGTGGGACCCCAGGTACCATGCAGCCAGGCCCCGGGGAGAGAGTCAAGGAAGCAGAGAGGCCAAGGGGATAGGTGGGACACCGCAGCCCGGACCCTGACCCCCTAACCCCCAGGAGCCGAATTCTCCTGCCACAGCTCCCACTGGGGTCGCAGCACACGTAGAGTCTGAGGAAGGCAGAAAGTGCTTTGCAATCCCCAGCTGAGTGGAAAGAGGCGGAGGAAGGGGAGCAGCGCCCAGCTCCGAGCACCAGCAGGCTGACAGGGGGAGGAGGGCGCGCTGAACGACTTCCTGGCTTTATCCAGGCCCTTTCAAAACAACACGCGCGTGCACACACAGCCTCCGTCCATCCCAGAGCCCTGTCCCCGGTCGTGGGAAAGGAATTGGCGAGGAGCACCCCGGGCTATTTTGGGACACTTTTGAGGACATGTGTTTCCTGTAAGCACTGGGACCAGAGAGAAGTGGTGTCGCCTCAGCGGGGAGCCCCTGAAGGGGCTCGGGGGCTGGCCCAGGTTCCCAAGGAGAAAGACAGAGTTCGGGGACCTGGGCATTGACCAGGCAGAAAGCAAGGGAGCATAGAAAAGAGGAGAGTGACTCCCCTGCACAGGGGGCACATCTTCTCCATGGCACCCATGCAATCTCCACTCTGGGCAATGGACAAGGTCAAGGTTGGTCCTAATTTGATCAAAGCCACCTGCTAGGAAGTGGTAGAGGTGGCAACTTGAATCTGATGGCTGTGGAGCTCAATGCTTGCGCTGCCGCTGGCAGCAAGAGACATCCTGGGACCTGTCTCTTCTCTACATCCCTGTCCCTCCCTCTGCTCAGCTCCCCCTGCCTGATTCCCATCACCAGCAGTCCCCTGGGGCTGGCCAGCAGGTCGAAGGCCCAGAGAATGTTCTTACAGAGCCCAGATCCCAGAACTTCTGTGACCTAGACCCATGAAAGGCCCAAATTGTCCCCTTCCTCCATGTGGTTCCCAAAACCTCCCAGCCCCAGGCTTGTTCCTGCCATGACCTAGGACCCTGCACAAACTGAGATATGGGGGCCCATGGCTATTTTTAGAAGCACAAAAGGCTAAGAGGGTAATATCTTCTCCCTCCAGGGACAGGAAGGCCTTGCTGGGAAGGATTGCAATGCTGGAGCTGGGAGGAAGACCCCGATGAGGGCCACCTGACAGAGGGCAAATCCAGGACAATGGGGGTGAGCGGCCCAGGCCACATGCAGGGCTGAGTGAGAGTTGGCCATGTGGGCAGAGATGCCTGGGAGTGGCTGGCGGGACTCTCTCCTGGGCATCAGCAGGGCGTTCTGGAGAGGAAGCTGCCCCTGGCTGGCTGCATGACTTCACGCGAGCCGGGTAATCTCTTAGCCTCAGTTTCTCCACCAGTGACCTTCATGGTCTCCCTAAGCTCTGGGCCCTGACTGTCCAGGGCTGTGGGACCCTGGGCAAGTCAGCACCTGCTGTGCACCTGTCTCTCACCTGCCCCAGAGGACAGTCAAGGCCCTGCCTGTGGAGTCCGCGTGGGGACCGATTCTGAGAGTGCCCGCATATAGCTGGCACGTGGCCAGCCCTCCACGAATGGCGGCTATGCCATTGTTACATTATTCTTGTTTTTGCACTCTGGAGAAAGAGGCAGGAAAGGGAGGGTGCCCAGAGTTGCTGGCTGCTGGCCTGGTTCTGCCTTCCCACATGAGCCTCTCTCGGAGACAGAGAGAGACAGAGACAGAGACAGAGAGGGACGGGCTGGGTCAGGACAGGTGCTACTTACTCATTGGTCATCTGCACCACCTTCTCAATGGCGGTGTAGCCAGCCGCCATGAAGTGCTCTGTGTATTGCTGCATCTTGATGGACTCCAGCCACTCGGCTACCGTGCGGAAGGGGACGCCCTCTGAGCCACTGGTGCTAGGCAGCCGGATGGACACCCTGCAAGAGGAACCAGCCGCCTGCAGGTCAGGGGCTGCGGCACCCAGCCCATCTGGGACCCGATCCCCTCCTCCCAGCAGTTCATATGACTGCCTGTGCCTCAGTTTCCCCATGGATACAGCTTGTGTCTCAGTTTCTTCATCTGGGCAGTGGGGAAGCCTGGCCAGGTAGGGCTCAATGAGACAGCCCAGCCTGCCAGAAAAACTCCACATTCAACCTCACCGCTGCTCCTCCATTCCTGCGAGCAGAGCAGTGCCAGGAGCCCCAGATCACGGGATAGAACAAGCGCAGATCAGGGACCCGGCTGCTTGCCAGCCATAAAAAGATACTCAAGCACCTGGGGTCTCAGTTTCCTCATCTACAAAAGGGGATAATTATGGGATGTCTCGCGGATGTTAAATGAGTTAAATATGTTGAATGCTGAGCACGGGGCAGGCACGTGTACCAGAGTTAGTTTCTCCTGCTAATGGGACCAGTGCTGTTCCTGGTCCCGTCCAAGTGTGGTCTGTGTACAACTTCTGAGTCTCTTCCCTGTCTCCCGGCTGCCCCTGGCTGCCTGTGATACCACAGCGACTCAGGAGTCTGCAGGAATGAAATCGGGGTTGCCGCGGGTGAAGGACGTGGGACTCACCGGGGGTCAAAGTCAGCCAGGGTCTTGAGGGAGTCGGGGGCTCGTATGAGCTTGTCAAGGATGCTGACGATGTCAGCGAACTTGGGACGGCGGGCGCGCTCCTGCTGCCAGCACTGCATCATGAGCTGGTAGATGGCTGAGGGGCAGTCCATGGGTGTGGGGAGCCGGAAGCCATCGTTGATAGCTTTCATCACCTGGGAGGGATCGGGATGGTCATGGCAGGAAGCAGCAAAGAGCTATGAACAGACCACCACCCCCAAAAACAGAAGTAGGAAAGCGAGGGGAAGGGAGCCCCAGAAACAGGATGACCCCTTTCTTTTCTGTTTTGTGGTACTGAAGATTGAACCCACCAAGGCCTTTGTCTCAGCTACCTCCCTGGCTCCCCCATGCACACCTTCTTCTGAGACTAGGTCTTCCTAATCCCTAAATTGCCCAGGCTGAGCTTGAACTTGCAATCCTTCTACCTCGCTTCCCAGGGTGCTGAGATTACAGGTGCCTGCCTGGGTCTCCTTTCTCAAGTGCAACATACAACGTCCAGCTGCCCCCAGGGGGCCATGGAAGAAGGGACTGTCGATCCTGCTCCCTCAGAGCCGCCACAAGCACCTCACTGCATGTCCAGCCCACTGTCCCTGGACTTCCTTGGCCAGGCTCTCCTCCTTGCCTCCTCTTCGCCTGGCTCCCTTCCTCTGCTTGGGTCTCTGTAGAGGTGTCACCTCCAGGAAGCCTCCTGGGCCTCTGGCCTCGGTAAGGCCCAGGTACATGGGTACACACATCCACATATGTGTGTACATGCGCACACAGACGCACACCGCTCACTCCCTGTCTCCTTGTCTTTTCTGTAACTCTGGACTGTAAGCACACAGTAAAGGGACTGAATGAAACCATGAATGGTGTGTACTGGACGAAGATCAGTCCCCCACACCCCTGTGCCCTGCCCTGGGAAGTTCGAAGGAGTAAAGGGCTTTGGCTCTGGTCGGTCTAGGAAACGGGACCCACCTCGTGGTTCGAGAGCTCCCAGTAGGGTCGCTCGCCGTATGTCATGACCTCCCACATGACGATACCATAGCTCCACACATCGCTGGCTGAGGTGAACTTGCGGTAGGAGATGGCCTCCGGGGCTGTCCAGCGGATCGGGATCTTGCCACCCTGCAGAGGACCCAGCCCAGTCACCACCGTCCCCTCTTCTGCAGGTCTGGAGGCGTATTGCCCTCCGAGGTCCTCGCCCCAGCGTGCAAGAGAGAGGCACGGGGCAGAGTGACAGCTTTGCCGCCATTCCAGTGATGGCAGCCCCCCAACTCACACTGGTGGTGTAGGTGGCTTCAGGGTCGTCCTCCAGCACTCGGGACAGGCCGAAGTCAGACACCTTGCAGACCAGGTTGCTGTTGACAAGGATGTTGCGAGCGGCCAGGTCGCGGTGCACATAGTTCATGTTGGCCAGGTACTTCATGCCGGCCGCGATGCCCCGCAGCATGCCAACCAGCTGCAGCACGCTGAACTCACCGTCCTTCTCCTGCCGGGACATGGGTCCTCAGCCGTCAGCCGGGCACCCCAGGCGCCCAGCCCCGTGTCCCTCCCCCCACGGCCCACATCCTTACCCGAAGGAACTTGTCCAGGGCCCCGTTCTCCATGTACTCCGTGATGATCATCATGGGCTTGTCTGCAGGGCGTGGCACAGGTGTGAGGGGCACAGTGATGGTCAGGTGGCCCCAGGAGAGCCTCTTCATCCTCCCACCACGGATCAGCATCCTCCCACCACGGATCAGGCCCCCTGGGTCCCCTGAGCCTCACATTTGGAGATGACACCCTCCAGGCGGATGATGTTGTGGTGGCTGAACTGGCCCATGATGCTGGCCTCACTCAGGAAGTCCACCCGCTGCTTCTCCGTGTAGCCAGCTTTCAGCGTCTTGATGGCCACAGGCACCTCCTTCTTCCCCGAGGCCGACTTCAGTGTCCCCTTGTACACCTCCCCAAACTCTCCTGTGGGCGGGCAAGGCGGGGGAGCATCCCAATCAGCCCAGGCGGCCAGTGGTCTCAGCCCGTACGGCCCACCCCCTGCCTCCCGGGACCTCCAGCCTCACCTGCCCCGATCACCTTCTGCCGCGTGATGCAGGACGGGTGGATCTCGGTGGTGAACTTGAGCACAGCCTGGTTGGGGTCTTCATATGTGTGGGGGTCCACGTATGTCTTCAGGGGCTTCAGTTGTTCTGAAAAGGGGAAGGGAGGGGCCACAGATAGCTTAGAAGGGTCCCTGGGAGGGCGAGCCCCTCGGAGAGGAAGAGGAGGAGGGAGCCACACGACCAGGGAGCTCGGGAGACGTGGACCAGGCTGTGGGGTGAGGACCTTCTAACCGAGCCCCTAGAAAGAGGCCTCTGGGCCCCACCCGGAGCCCTGGGAACACCTGCCTGTCTCCACCTCTGGCATAGAGCTGGGGAGGCTTCTGGGGTCAGCAGGGACCACATCTTACCTGACTTGGAGAAGTAAACATCCTCTGAGGACTGGCGCGCTCGAAGCCTCCTTCTCCTGAAAGACCCCCGCAGGGACAAACACATAGGAGGTCATCAAGGCCCAGGGTCACCAGCACCACCTCCTGACCTGCCCCTGTCCCAGGGGCACGTGGTGTGCGCAGCCCTCTGCTCAGCGTCCTCTACCGGCCAGAGGGCGTGGGGCAGGCAGAGGAAATGAGCAAACCAGGACTCACTCTTTGAATCTACGCCCCATAATGGCCCCATAAGTAGCCATAATGAGGGTTTTCCTCATTAGAGTTGCCCAGCACTTCCGGCTTGGTGTCTGGAGGAAGTGTGGACATACCGTTAATAACAAGGGCAGAGATAATGACCATCACAGCCCACCATGTGCCAGTTGCTGTGCTACAAATGAACAGTTCATCACAGCTGCACATCGCCCAGGAAGCAGGGATTAGATTAGATTAGATCACTGTCACCCCTATTTTCCAGATGAGAAAACTGAGGTTCTTGGCCCCGTGTATCCTATCCAAGCCCTTGGGGCACCCAGGGGTGGATTCTCTGACCAACCTCCGGTGGACGAAGAAGCCGATTCCAGCCAGCACCAGGAGCAAGACGACACCAATGGCCACACTGCCAATCACCGCCATGTTGGTAGATCCTTCCAAGGCTGCTGAGAAAGACCGCTGATGGCAGGGAGCCCCTCACCCCGAACCATGACAACACCCACGTTAGGGACCAAAGACGCCTGGGCATCTGCTAGGTGCTGGGTGCTTTGATTTGGGAGGTCCCGGGGCAGGGGATTCAATCCCGTTTCACAGGCAGTCAGAGGGGCCTCCTGGAATCTCACTCACAGGCGTGGGGGACCCTAAACTCAGGCTCTTTCTATGATGACCAATTTGAACTCAGGTCCCGCCAAGCCAATGCCCACAGCCTTCCTCTTCCCAGCATGGCCCTGGTCCCCCATCCACCCAGCCTGCTTTCTGCTCCTCCTAAACTCCACGGGGCTGTCCCAGGCCCTGGCTGGCCAGGAGGGTGTTTCTAAATTCTTGGACCCACTTGCTCCTCCCAGGATGTCCTGACTGCTGGGTCTCAGGACCGCGGCCCGACACATGCCCTGGTCCCCCTACTCACACAATGTCTGGAACTCGTGCTCCTTGCTGCCGGCGCCCTGGCCCTCCTGCGTCAGCGCCTGCACCTGGACCAGGTAGGTGGTGTCGGGAGCCAGGTTGCTCAGGGTCACGGAGAAACCCTCAGTGCGGTGCACGTTGTAGCTGTTGGCGTCACCCTGTGAGCGCGGGCGGGCAGGGAGCAGGCAGTGAACATGCGGCAGGGGCCTCAGCCAGCCCTCCCCGGCCACAGGACCCCCATCAGCAAGATGCTCCCCTAAGTTAACCAACTGGATGCCGTTCTCACACAGGAGGAAACTGAGGCTCAGAGAGGAGGCTCACTTAGGTCAGAACCAGCAAGTGTACAACCTGGGACCTCCAGGCCCCAGGGTCGTCTGATCTCAAAGACTCAGACCTCAGTTTCCCCGGCTGCAGAAGGGAGCCTCCCCCAGTGTTGGTGGGAGAGCTACGTGACCGGCCCGTCCCCTGCCCTAGGAGCCCAGCCCCAGTGAGTCACCTTCTTGTGGTAGGTGACCTCGTACTTCCACACGCGGCTGCGCTGTGGCACAGGGATGCTCCAGGTGACGGTCAGCGAGGTGGTGGTGCGGCCCTCGAGCCTCACTTTGGGGGGCTCTGGGCGAGAGAGAGGAGGAGGGGGTTGTGAGGAGTCGCCAAGACAGGGGGACCAGTGGACCCAGAGCCAGGAGCCCCCACAGCCCTGACTCTTCATACCCCTCCCTGGGACCCTAACTTCCAGGTCCAGACCCTGCTATAGGACCTGGCACCCTGTGAACATCCACAAGTCTATAAATAATAAAAACTAAGGAACAGGCGACCCACGCTGAGCCCTTCCCCAGACCTTAAATAGAGCCTTAGACAGAATACATTAGTAAATCCTCCCAATCGCCCTGTTGTTACTCCCACTTTACAGGTGAGAATACCACGGCCCAGAGAGGGCAACTAACTGCCGTCACACGGCTCTAGAGGCCGCCCTTTTAACCGCCCTGTTTCTGAACACAGCTGGCCCCTGGTGTCTGTCCTCCACCTCATCAAGTCCCACTGAGGCAGGGCCCCCAGGCACTGCCACCGCCCCGGCCTCACCTGTCTGGTTGATGCTGACACTGGCGGTGCGGAAGCTGCGGCTGGTCACCAGGCCCGAGACGCCGTTGCGGGCCTCAACTGCGAAGGTGTAGTTCATGTGCGGCTCCAGGTCACTGACAGTCACGCTGGTGCGGGTGAGCGCGTGCGGTGGCTCTGAGTACTGCACACTGGCCTCACACGGCCCACACTCGCCAGACTCCGGCCAGCACTGTTCGCAGGTGACCCTGTAGACGATGTCCTCCCGGCCCCCGGTGTCCTGGGGCGGCGTCCAGCGCAGCTCCACCTTGGCGCCCATGCCCACGGCTGTCAGGTAGTGTGGGGCGGAGGGCGGGCCTGCACGGGGTGGAGGTCAGTGTATGTCACCCGTCACGCCTCACCTGGCCACCCCTCCCTGACCCTCTGCAGGACTCACGGGTGCAGGGCATGGACAGTGCATCCTCGGGGGCCCGGAAGTAGCCTTCCTCACACGTGCAGGAGGTGGCACCTTCCAGAGATGGCAGCGTGTGTGCTGGGCACTCCAGGCAAGGGCTCTCGGATGCCTGGGACTTGAAGAATCCTGGTGAACAGGCTGGCGGGAACAGGGACAGAGCACACAGTCAGCTCAGTCTGTTCCTTCCACAAGGTTGTTCCCGACCTTACTGCAAAACCTCAGGAAAGCCACTAAATCCTTAGGCACCTGTTTTCTCGATGGCTTGTGAGGACAAGATGCACGGCCAGCACCTAGCCACACTGGGCTCTAGGAAGAGCCTATATGGGCTTCAGACCTAGACACTGTTGGCCGCCAACTCCCAGGAAGTGCCCTGCCCCTGAGCCCAGTGTTCTAGGCCCACGTCACACCTTTCAGCTTCCTAGGAAATCTATGAGCGCCTGACTGAGCACACTCTCCGCCTAGGGCTGCTGTTCAGCTGACTGGTGCATACGAGTCTATCAGGTTCCCTTCTCCCTGGGGCAGCTTTGAACTGACCACGCAGTGACCACATGTGCTTGGCTGCTGGAGTTTGCTGACTATCACCACCACTCTGACTGATCAGCCAGCATTCCCAGCACAGGATGCCCCCACCCCAGGGCCTCCCCTCTGCCCCAGGACCTGACCGCCTTCCCATTCTGGGGCTGGCCCACCAAGAAGCAGGAAAGGCCAGGCCCCTAGCATTTCTCTGGACCTGTTTCCAGGGATGACTTATTTCCACCACTCACAGGGCAGCCAGGAAGCGGCTCTTCCTCCCCCAGGGCCTGGTCCCTCCCAGCCCAGCTGGCCAGGGACTCAGGCACCTGACTCTGGGGCTTCTTGCTCCATCGCTCCATCCTGGCCCTGCCCAAGCCCCTTCCTGGCCTCACAGGCAGGAAGCTGCTCAGACACAGACCCCTGCAGCTGAGCAGGGCTGGGGTGGCTGCGGACACACCAGAGTGCAGTCACCCTGGGACCTCCCCCCACAGCACTCCAGCCGGTTCTGAAGAGCGGGTCCTAAGGCACCTCTAGCCTCGGTGACACACTTATCAAATACTCACTGACCTTCTCCTCTGCCTGCCTAGAGCTGTGCAAGGACCCTGATATGAGGACAAAGGCCTTGAACGACTCAGGGGGAGGAGCCCATTGGCAGTGTCTACAGTACTGGGGTGGGCAAAGGGCTAAGGGGATGGAGAAGAGGAAACTACCCTGGTCAAGGGTCCAAAGAGTCACAGAGGAGATATTTTAGCCAGGGTTTAGAGGCTATATAGGAGCTCAGCAAAGCAGAGATACCGAAGGAGGGAGTCGGAGGTGAGAAAGAACACCCCTAATATAGAAACTAGGAGCGGCTTCAGGACACAAATGGTGGCAGCTGCAGGCCATAAGACAGTGGAAAAAGGCCTTGAATGTCAGGTCAAAAAGCTTAGGCTTTGTCCTGGAGCAATGGCGAACAATTAAAGCTCTAAGTAATGACTCAGGCCTACAGTATCAGGAACAATCCTTGGACAGAAGCTGCCTAAGATCTGGTCACCTTGGCCACTAAGACCTAAGGACCTAAGGACCTCCAGGGAAGCCAATTTCAAGTGTCCTGGTCACCTCTGATTCACGCCCCTCCTTGTGCAGAGGTGGGAGGGGGACCGATAGTTAAGGGGACAGTGACCATCCCCATCCTGGCCCAGGGGCCACCCAAGCAGGCCCTCACGCCCACTCTGCCTTTCCTGCCACAGAGCCCTGATGCACCTGTTACACATGGACACTGACGAAGCACCTGTGTGCAGGACCCAGGTCTAACACCTCACATCTGCTCATCCTCGCAAAACACCTGTTACACATGGGCACCGCTTCCATTCATCCCATTTAGCAGATGAGGAAACTGAGGCTCAGAGAGGCCAAACGACTCATCATAGGTCTCCATGCTACGAAGACATGAAACCAAAATGTTCGCTGACTTTGACCTCTCTCCTTCCCCACCTCTGTTCCCAGGAACACCCCAATCTGGAGCAAAGATAAATCAAGCCTCTGTGACGAGAGAAGAGATGTGTCCTGACCTGCTTCGGCAGCTGGAAAATTCCCGAATTGTTGCAGAGCAGCTGTTGTCAAAGTGGGTGCCCAGTGGGGGAAAGTATAGGCTCCAGTCAGGGGGAATCAGCGGGATTAGCTAAAGTGGTCTCCTTCAAGACCCAAGTGTCTTTCAAGTGTCCTGCCAGATTTAAGGAATCTACGTGCATTTTGTATTCTCCCCACGACATCTGCTATAATACAAAAGCAGCTCTCTCCTCCCCCAGATCTTAAAGTAGAAATGGGTCTTCACAAAGCCAGGTTGAGATTCTCCAGGGCTTCAGTTCCCCCTCAATGCTTGTCCCCGGAGGCATCCACATCCCAGGTGAGTGCTGGCTCCAGGAGACCCCAGGCACAGAGGGTGGCAAGTCCAACCCAGAGCAAGGCACATGTTCCCAGCCAGGGATCTCACGCCGGGAGGCAACCTCCAACCTCATAGCTGGGCCCAGCCTCCTGCAGCGCCCCCATCCAGGTCCCCGCTGCCCACTGTGGTGGCTCCCAAGCCCTGCAGCCTTGTGCCAAGAGGAGGAAGTGGGGGAAGAGGTAGGTTCTATTCTCTGGCCCCAGAGCCTGGGGGTGGCCTGCCTGCTGCTGCAGGAAAGAGGGAATTTGGAGAGATTTCCGCTGCGGATGTGCCAGATAATACAGTGGAGAAGCAGCGTCAACAGGGCATGTGCTTGCCTGAAGAGAATGTGCTGCCCCTCCTCCAACCACAGACTGAGCAGCTCCCCCAGCCCCCGCATGCTCCCTGGGTCCTGTCATAGTTTGCAAGTGTTCAGGGGTCCCAGGACCCATCATTGGGACTCTGGCAAGCCTCCAACCTGGCTGGATTTCTGGCATTCTGGGAGGCAAATCGAGGCTAGGATCACACACAAACACACACCCACATACACCAAATACTTTATGTCTCTTAGCCAACTAGCAAACTCCTATGCACCCTTCAATACCCAGCCTAAGCTTCTCTACACAGCCCCTCCAGACTGCCCAATGCCTGGTCCCCTTGTACCTCATTAGGGCATCGACTATTCAATGTCATGTTTACCAAACAGAACTGAGCACTTCCTACTGTCTGGCACAATGCTGGGTGCTGGAATAGGATGGTGAGACAGATAAGCATCTTTTTGGCTCCTGGGGAATTCACAGCCTGGCTTTCGTGCCTCGTTTGAAAGATTTCTGTACATAAGTGGATCCTCTGTGAGACTGGAAGCCCCTGGGAGCAGGCATAGTGTCTGATTTATCTTCCAGCATCTGCAGAAAGTAGGTGCTCAGCTAATGTTTTGACTGAGTGGATGGAGAAATGAATGCATGAATGGCTGTGTGAATAGCAAAGCCTACCATGTGCAATTAAATGGGCACCTCTAGGGCCACACGAGTGAGCAGTATTTAAGTGCCCAAGGAGGCCCCTGGAGGTGGTACACTGTGATGCCCACCTGTATGACATGACAGCCGGGCTCTGGCACACCTGTGGGGGACAGCATCTCTGGCCTGTTTCCTGGCAGGCCAGGGCCACTCCAAGCCGGGGAACTGGGCCACAGTAGCTGCACCTAGGGCTGCACCTAGGGCCATACGCTGGTTTTTCCAGTTCCCAACGCCCGCCCCTCAAGTGGCAGCTTGAGTGACTCAAGGACAGACGCCCTCTTCAGTCCTGGGCAGAGCTCCTCCCACCTGGGCCAGCCACCTCCCCGGCTGTAGGAAGTGAGGTCGTGGGGGGTCAAGAGGTCACGGTGACAACTCATCCCCAGGCTGGACCGGCGGGTGACCACAGGCACTACTTCGGCCCAAGCCTGGACTTTGTCCTTGTGCCCCAACAGGCAGCAACAGTGCCCTGTAAGTTACTGACCTGCACTTGAGGGACTCTGGTAACTCCAGGGCCTGGTGACCTCCTGCAGGGCTGTCACTCCTGCAGGAGGGCCCATTCCCAGGGTCCGCGGGGCTGCCCCGGCACCCTGCCCTGCCCTTTCACACACCCCAGGGAGGGACCCATGGGCACATTCCTCTCCAAGCGTGATAAGCCCGCTCCCCTCCCAACGGCCCCTCCCGCTCTCTCCCACCCCCAGCCTTTTATCTTCTGTTTGCTTTCCCTGCTTGCTTGCTTCCTTCCTTCCGTTCTTCCCTTCCGGGGACCCACTTACCCCGGGGAGGGAGGGAGCGGCCATGCCCGCCCGGCTGCCAGCACCTGCATTTGTCCCCAGAGCGAGCTGACAGTGGAGCAGGCAGGGGACAGAGGTCGGAGCCACCAGGGTAACAGACTTGCTACCATGATTCCCTGTCTCTACAGCCACAAAAATAAAGCCAGCAGCACTCCTCAGGGAGGGGACAGGCCCAAGAGCCACAGTCAGCAGCTCACAGAGCCCCAGCCCAGGGATCAGTGGGCGCTGATACAGCAAGGGTCCTCCCGGGCCCCAGATGCGACCACCGTGACCAGAGCCAACTCCTGGCCGGGGAGGCCTCCTCCCCGGCTGTGGACGCTGGGCCAGACCTGGGCCACTTGGGATGCCAGTGCTGAGACTCCTCTCTTCACCACACATGGTGGGCCACATGGTCAACAGCTCAGAGAGAAAGCCACCAGAGTGGGCTCTGATCCCCGAGGAGCAGGGCACTTCCGGGTCACTGGCCCAACCACCTGTTCATTTTACAGATGGGGAGAAGGGGTCCCCGAGGGGGCTTCCCAAGGTCACAACACTTGTGGGCAGAAGGACACATGCCAGGGGTGACTGGGGACAGTGTGCTACCCTCCTTGGGCCAAATCACAGTTCTTTCCGTCACTGTGTTCTCTCCAGACCTCATTTTCCTCATCTGTGAAATGGGGAAAAGTCCTCCTGCTGCCTCAGCTGCTTTGAAGACTTGAAGGAAATCTTGCTTGTGAATGTTTAGCATGGTGCCCCTAAGAACTGGGGAGACAGAAACTGGAGTCTCAAGAGGACATCCCCAAGGGACTGGCTCCCAGCTGCCAGGCTGCACCTCAGGCCATGGCTGCAGGCCACCTGCTCACCTGGCTGTGGTCTCCCCAGGCTGAGGCGCCAGCCAGGGCCCCGCCAGTTCGGATGCCGATGCCAGCACAGGAAGCAGAGACAAAGCAGCCCCAGGGGATGCCGGTCAGCCTGAGTAACTCCACTGTCCCTGGGCAGGGCAGGGGGATGGAGGGAAGTGGGCTCATTCCTGACATAGCTCACAGGAGCTCTGCCGGGCAGCGTGCCCACCTGTCGGCGCACAGCACCTGGGATGCCACTTAATCCTTTCCTGAGCTCTGCCCGACGCCCCGGAAAGAGCACTCCAAGGGGAGACGAACAGATGGGGGTCTGGGGCCTCGGGGTACCACACCAGTGAAGCCCGGGGCAGGGGGGGAATCGGGTTGATGGCCCAGTCAGGCCAAACAGGGAGGCCAGCAGTGGCCTTTCAGACACCCCTTCCTCTTCCAGAGCCTCCAGCCCCTGCACTGTGACCCTCCATCCCATGACCCACCGTCCGGGGCTGCCCAGAGCGCCGGGCTCAGGGCCAGGACCTGAGTCAGGGATTCCAAAGGAACTCGCCATTTCCCACCCCATTTCCCGCCCCAGCCTGCAGCCCGCGCACTGCTGTCTGGATTCAAATCCCACCTCAGTCACCTCCTAGCCATGTGGCTCCAGTTGAGCCTCTTTGCCTCTTAGCCTCAGTTTCCCTGTCTATTTAAGGGCACTAACAACAATCCCTAGCTCCCAGAAAGATGGAGCAGACTCGGCAGAGCATCCGGACAGTGCAGGGAAAGCACTGGTCTATGGAGTCACGGTCAGAGGGGGCTTCTGGGAAGACTACAGACCCCATTCACACAGGAGGCCACTTTCATAAGGGATCTTCGAACCAGGGCAACAAGTACCTGACAACTGAGTCAGAGCCCTGCCAGCTAAGTCAGAGCCCCTTCTCTTGGGAACCGGTCCTCTCAAGCGAGGCCTGTACACGCAGCTTTTATAAACAAAACCTGCCAAGACTCTGAACCCCCACCGCAGAGGAGGGGAGGCTCCCACTGCCTGGAGACCCCCCTTCTTATCTCTGCAGGGCCTGTATTGCCAGGCTGTGGAAAGTTTTCAGCTGCCCCTAACTCCCACCCCCGCATTCTTGTTTGAGGATGTCATGTGGGAGGAGGCTGCTCACCCAGCGGGTGCCCCCCCACCCCGCCCCAAAGGTCATTGTCTGAGGCCGGGAGTGTACATCTGAGGTCACCTAAGCAGAGGTGGCCCAAGCAAGGGGCCTCACTCAGCAGAGAGGAGCTGGGAGGGCCAGAAAGTCTCTCTGGAAACTTCTCCAAAGGTTTCCAGATGTGTCAGGCCCACTTCTGACCTCAGAAAGGGGTGTGGGGTCCGCCAACATTCAGCCCTGTGTGGGGTGCCAGAAACACAGCTAAAAAGCAAGCACCAAGTCTGCAGGTGACGTTGAACTTCTTTCATTTGAGCCACAGGACACCAGGGCCAGACAGGAGTGATTTACCCAAGGTCACCCAGCAGGTGCGCGCACCTGCGGGATCAAGCCCCCAGTTTCTCAACAGCTTGCTTATCTCTGCAAGAAGCACCTAGCGAGGGGACAAGCTGGCCTTCCGAAGGTCAGCCCGCATTCCTCGCATGCCCTGCCCCACAGCCTCTCCAGAAGAGTCATCCGCTGGCGCTGTACACTTCCGCCGTCACAGGCCCTGGCCGCGCCAAGCCGCAGCCTCCTCCATGTGAGCTCACTGGTGCTCAGGCCCCATTCCCGGAGGGAGTCTGACTTCATTGGCCCCATTTCGAGGCTTAGTTTGCCACCAATAAAAGCCCCGGTGGAGAATCCGGGTCTGTGGCCTCAGGGAAGAGCAGGCGGGAAGGACAGAGCCTGCACCTCCCTCCACCACCCCCTCCAATGCGGGCCTGTTCAAGGGCTTCCTGGGGATTCTCATGTGCAAAGCCAGGATCCAATTCAATCATCCCGTTTATGAAAAAGGAATCTGAGGCCCAGAGAGGGTCAGGGACTTCCCTAAGATCACAGAGCACGTTAACAACAGAAACGGAACTCACTCTCAGGACTAGATACTGTAGATGCCGAGCGGAGATGTCAGGAACTACTCGTGGGCCGAATCAGAAAGCACAGCTGCCCTTAAAGTATTCATGTGTCAGGCACTGATCTAAGCTCTTTACAAGTATTAAGTCATTTCATTACCATAACCTCCCTACCAGACAGATACTACGATCATCTCCACTTTACAGATGGCGAAACCCAAACACAGAGAGGTTAAGGAAATGGCTTAAGGTCATGCAGGGCAAGGCAGAGTGGGATTTCAACCCAGGCACTCTTTTCCTAGAGTCTTGGCTCATAATCTCCATACTAGACTGTTCCTAGTTCATTCATTCTCAATGACCGAGGGAATTCAAGTCATACGTAAGGAAACCGATGTCCATATAGGCCCAGAACTCCAGGATCACAACCTTCCACCCAGCACCTCTTCCCTGCCATCCCAGCCGGTGCCACTCACCCTGGCAGGTGTCCTCCACCTTCTCGTAGCCCTCCTCACACAGGCACTGCCCAATGGGCACCAGCCACTCGCCGTCCACCGCACAGTGCATGCGGGGCTCTTCGCCCCCGGGCAGCACCACAGCATGCTCCACGCAGGCGCCTGCCACGGTGGCCAAGGACGGTGCGTCAGAGCCCGCGATGGTCTCAGGGAAGCGGGCCAGGCCCTGCACCAGCTCCGGGCACTTCTTGTAGTAGACTCGGACAGAAAGCAGTGCCACGCAGGCGCCGATGTCCTGGAAGGCCAGGTAGAAGCCCTTGCGCGTGAGCGGCCCCACAGTGCGCTCCTCCACATTCAGCTTCACCTGACGTGACTCGAAGTCACTGCTGCGGGTGATCTCGTCGGGTGCGATGGTGTCGATCTTGGTGAAATGGCGCTTCTGGAAGTTGGTGCCGTAGTCCATGTCTGACTCAAAGTAGTAGAGGTTGAAGGTCTCTTTGCAGGAGCTGGCGCCACCAGGGAAGCTGTTGCAGTCTCGCACGGTGAACTTGAGCTCGATGAAGATGCGCTCGGCCTCACCGCGATACACCCAATTGGTGCGCAGCCAGTTGTCCTGGTCGCCGGTCACCACATTGCACACCGTGTACATGTAGATGGGCATGTCGTCCATGATGTTCTGCGCCAAGTCCCACTGTGCAGGGTTGACAGGTTAGTGCGGGTAAGCACCCGGGGGGAAACTGAGGCCCAGGTGGCAGAGAGGGCACCAGGAAGATGCTTCTCAGCTCCCTTTTGACAGGGAAGGAAACTGAGGCCTGGAATGGTTACAACCACAGCAGTTGTGCCAGGACCCGAGCTTTGGTCTTTCTGGCCCTCCGTCTGGGTGCTGAATCTGTATATCAGGCTGGGTTGAAGCCTGGGGCTCTGTGTGACCAGGTCACTTAAGCAATCTGAATCTCAATGTCCCCATCTGTACACTGGGAACAAGAGTCTCTACCTTCCACAACTGCTGTGGGGATAAATGGCACGATGTCTAGAAAACGTCAAGCACAGAGCTTGGCACAAAGTGACAGTCACACAAGCAGCTATCATTGTTCCTTGCCGCTGTATGCCATGTGTCAGCACAGATGAGTGGCAGGGAAGGATTTAAGTCAAAACAATGGCCAATCTGCCATCGTTTGGCTCTAGAACCATCAACACACGTTCCTCCCTCCTCAGAACACAGCTCAGCCTCCTCCAGGAAGGTTTCCCAGGCTGGGCCACCGTCCCCTCCAGCCCCCAGTCTCCGTGCCCTCTTGGTCACAGCACCTGGCAGAAAGCACCACCCTCCCTGCTCCCCTGCTGGATTCTGAGCTCCTGGGCACCCACAGACCCCACCCGGCAGAGCAGGTGCTTGGGAAGTCTCAGCTGAATGAATGAATGAGGAAATGAATGAACAATAGCAGAGAGGACCAGGAAAGAGGCCTGGCCTGCATGGCTGGCATTGGCCAAGGCTTGCATACCCTTGGGCTCAGTTTCCCACTCTGGGATAATGACTGGGTTGGATTAGATGACCTGCCTTGCAGCAGGGCATTACAGGATCTGAAAAATCTGCTCAGAGCTATACCCCAGGCCATGGAGCTATGACCACGGCCAAGCACAGGAGTCACACAGATCTGACCACTGTCCCAAAGGACACCTTGGAGATGTCCTTTTCCCTGGCTCAGGGGCCCAGGACAAACTTGGTAAGGACCCATTGTACAGTGGGGAAAACTGAGGCACAGGTGGTAGCAGTTGTCTTCCCCAAGATCACACAGCAGTCTCACTCAAGGTCAAGGAAGGGAGCCCAGCCTCTGGGGAGGGCAAGGGAGGAGCCCTGGGGTGGGGGAGTGAGGCTGGGCACACTGAGCCCTGACAGAAAGGGGGGGCAACAGCTGAGGGGCAGGGAGAGAGGCCCAGAAGAAGCAGGAAGGAACTTGTCCCCTGGTGTGGTGGGGCTCTGGGAGTCACTGTTCTTTGTCTCTATCTAGAACCCAGCTCCAGTTCTAGCAGGGCCTCTGAGCCCCACTCGAGAAGCAGGACCAGAGCCAAAGCCTGGCCATGCTGTGGGGTCCCATCCCGCAATTTCCCAGCCCCGAAGCCTCCTTACCCCTTTGCCGTAGGGGTACGTGAGCCAGCCAAGCTCCCCCTTGGCTTCCGCCAGGTCCAACAGGACAACTGCAGGAGAAACAAGAGGGAACGGTAAGTGTGGCAAAGCCCATGTCAGGAAAGGTGACAGCACCCTCCACACCAGGAGCCCTGAGACCTTGACCCGAGAAAGGGCGGGATGCAGCCATGCAGCAGGTTGCAGCACGGACTGGGCCACACTGAGGCTTTACACACACACACACACAGAGCTTTTGGGGACACTAAGTTGAGAACATGGTGTCTACCTCTGCCACATTCCGCAGCACAAAACACCCCGCTCCACCCAGGCCATGCAGTAATACATATGCACATGTATGTGGACACGTGTCTCATGTGCTCAGAAGAGAGCACGGTTAACAAATGGGAACAGTTAGGGGGGTGCCTGGAACTAATTTTCCTGACACAGAGCCACAGCATGAGTGGGTAAAGGTCTGAGTCCACAGGGTCCCCCAGGAGGGGCCCAAAAGTACACACAGCTGGCAAGGTCCCCTCCCTGGGAAAGTCACTCCCACTGCCCCAGGCAGGAGTGCCAGGGGAGCAGAGATGGAAACCCTTATAGGGGACTTTCCAGGCCCAGAGGGACCAGGTGCCAGGACCATGCTGTCCCGAGAGGCATCTGGAGCTGGGACAGGAAGACCCACCACCAGCGGCTTCCCTAGCTGGCCCTGCCAGGCATCTCCCATGGGTCCATCCTGGCTTCTCTGCCAGGCTGAGCGGTTGCAGCCAAGATGGAGACACTGTCCCTCCCCCATTTCCAAGTAATGCCCAGGTGGGGTCACTAAGTGCCACCACATGGAGGGCAAGGATACTGGGGAAACTAAGGCTTAGAATCTATAAGCCTTAGTATCTAAAGTACATCTAGCTTTAATCTATCCAGCATTCAGAAGGTAAATCCTGAAGGTAGATGGGATGAAACCAAGCAGTCACCTTCCTCCCCCAGGCTAGCACACGGGAGAAGTGGTCTGGGGGCACCCAAGGCAGGCTGGGAGCAGGGACGACTGGTTTGGGGACACAGAATGTACGGTGAGGGGTCGGAGATCCTGAGGATAGTCTTAAAAAAGTCTTTCCAGGCTGGGAGGAGCGGTATGATTCCAGCACTGCAGAAGGCTGAGGCAGGATGATGAACAAGTTGGAGTCTGTCCTGGACAAATAAAAAAAATTTCATAAAAGAGCTGGGGATATAGCTCAGTGGTAGAGCTCCCCTGGGTTTGATCCCCCATACTTAAAAAAACACTTTTCCAGGGCTGGGCGTGCAGCTCAACAGTACAGTGTGTGCTTAGCATGTGTGGAGCCCTGGGTTCGACCCCTGGCATCGATAAAAATAATAAAACGAAACGCCCTGTCTCGAGGTTAGACAGCCTCCTCCCCTGGCGAGGGCCTGGTGTGAGGCGCTGACCTCGGCCAAACCTCTCTAGGAAGGGTCCACAGCCAGACAGGGAAGAGGAAATCCGATGTGGCACTGGGCCCCACACCTAGGGCTGTGGGGACAGGGAGAACGGCTGGTGGGGTGGGTAAGGACAGGGATTTGTTCAGACTTGCCCAGGGCCCCGGCTTGGAAAACTCTGTAACCCCACGAGCAAGTGGAATGTTCCAGCTATACAGGAAGGAATCCGGGGGTTCCTGACTCCAGCTGGGTGGGAAGGAGGACAACGGGGAGTGTGTGCTTCTCACAGGCCCCCCACATGCACACACACACACACACACACTCACGCACGCACGCACAAGCACACGCCGGATAGGAGGCTGCAGTCTGTGTCCCTTGGGGCCTCCGGGCTCTGAAGGGTTAGCCTGGCACAGCAGGTCCCTCCACCCTGCAGCCAGGGCAGCCCAGAGGTATCACCGGGCTCCATCTGAGAAGAAAGAAGCCTTGCACAGGAAGGAGCCTCCCCAGGGCTCCCAGCCACAGCCCCCTCCCCGGGAAATTCCCTAGAACCAACCAGCAGGAACGGGGGCCAGCCCGGTCCCTCCACTCTGAGGAGTCCCTGGGGCCTGTGGCTCTTTCCCTGAGCTTTTCCAGGCTCCGTGGCGCCGGCCTCCCTGGAAGGGGAGAGCCTTGGAGCCCCTCAGTCGCCCAGTGGCTTCTTGAAGAGGGTGGCCTAGTTGGGGGGTTCCCCTCCTCTTCCACGAAAAACCTTCCTCTGCCTGAAGTCCCACTGTAAATGTCACCCTTGTGATCCACACAGCTTTATATCATTTTCCACAAATTTAGTGCAACCACCCATCCTTCACCACCACCTCCCACCCCTCTGCCCCTCTTTACCCAAGACCAGCTCACACCTGAGAAAGGGGGACACTGGAGGGAAAGCAGGGAAGGGGCCAGAAAGCAGGCCTGGCTCTTGCAGAATCAAGATCCCAGACTCCGGGCTCCTCGGCATTCCTCAGCCCCCTTCTGCAAACCTGCCCCATCCTAGGCCTCCCTACATTGCTTCCCAGTAAAAGCCACCACGAAACCAACCCCAAGGTCAGGTGCTCTGGTCCCATGCTCTCTGCAGAGGGTCTGACTGGCAAGAGTTAGGCCTCCCTCAGTTTCCCCATTTGTAAAAAAGAGGACTCTGTGGCTTTGCGGCTGCACCTGGGTTTCCCGATACAAGAAAAAGAGACAAGTAAGAGCAGCCAGGGTCAGGGTGGAGAGGACACGTGTATCCTCCCATCTGCCTCCCGCAGACCCAGCGCATCTAGCCTGAATCCCAGGGAACTGAAACCAGCAGCTGCCAGCTGGGCCAAGACCTCGGCTCCCACCCCCCACATAGGCTCAGCGTGGTAGGGACCCCCTCATGGTGACTCTCAGAGCCTAAGCAAAAAATGTCCCGGCCCAGTACAATCTGCACCCCTTCCTAACCCGCCCCAAGGCGGGTGGGCTTGGGGAACTGGGACTCACAGAGGCTGGGGGTAGTTGCTCAGCGAGGCTTGGGGGGACAAGGCAGATCCCCGCTGGGGGCCGGGGGCTAGGGCCCAGCAGCAAAGCAGCCCGGAGAGAGGCCTGCAGTGATTCCAGCTGTCTCTCCCCTTCTCTCCAGCCACAGTCCCCCAGGAAGCAGGAGGCCCATAAGCTGAGGGGAGTGAGGGTTGCAGAAATCCCTGCCAGGCAACTAACTCCTCTGCTACCAGTCCCATTGGGACCGGAGGCCTTGCGAACCAATTCAGCCTCCTCACGCAATTCAACCTCCAAACCCAGGCTAGAGGCAGAAGAGGTCAAGGCTCGGGAAACTTCTCGCGGGCCCAGAGTTCACTTCGCTTCTCTCTGGCGGAGCCTGGGAGAGCAGCGCGCAGCTCAAGCCAGCCGCGAGAACAGCTTCTCCTCCGGCTCCGAAACCTGCCGCTGTGTGGACAGGAAGGTCCTTCCCATGGGCAGGGGCCCCCATCCTCTCTGGGACCCTAACCCAGGGACGACGCCGCCGTCGGCACACCCGTCCTCCCTGGACCAGTGTGCTGCGGCCCCTCGCCCAGCGCGGCTCCAGGAACGCTGGGGCGGGGTGGGTGATTCAGTCCCCCACCCCCGGGTGCCCTCGCTCCTTGGTGGCCATGAGGTGCCGGCTCCACACCTCGCCGGACCGCGCCCCCACCTGCCACATTTCCTAGTTCTGAGTCACCCCTTGCTCAGAAAGCTTGACTTTAGGACTTCCTGTCCTCATTCGCGGCCCCTATCCGGTGCCCAAGTCTGGGAGGGCAGCTTGGGAGGGAGGGCGCGTGGCAAGGATTGACCCCCACCCTCTCCCGTGCTCAGCCCCGGGACTAGAGGCAAAGGGGGCGTGGAGAAACCTCGGAGCCGGGCCTCCACAGAAATATGCTCCCCACTCCATCGGCGCAAGTGCGGGAAGCGAACCCAGGCCACCGAGAAGCCCCCAGGACGCCCCTCTCTCCAAGGCACTCTGCGACCCCCGGCGGGACGCGTTCCTGACGCCGCTGCCGGGGCCGCAGCCGCGTGGCCCGCGCCGCGTCCCCACCTGCGGCCTCCGAGCCCAGTGCGCCGGGCCGAGCCCTCCGTCCCCGTGGCCACCAGGATCCTGGTGCGGATCCCAGGCTCGTGCCCACGGCAGCCCGCACGCGCGCGGGACCGCAGCGCGCCGGACTTGGCGGCACCGAGTCGGTTTCCAAAGCTGCGCGCAGCACGGCGCGCCCCGCTGCTGGAGGCGCGCGCGGGTCCCGGGTCCCCGCCTGGCAGGGTCCGGCAGCCGCTCGCGCACTCACCTTCCTTGCCCTGCGCCACCGCGGCCGCCACCAACGCGCAGCCCCACAGCAGGGCGAGGCAGGCGCGGGCTGCCCGGCGCTCCATGCCGCGATCCTCGCTCTCCGTCCGCTCCCAGGTGCCCCGCTCCCGCCCGCCCGCGCGCCCGCGCACGACTTCTGTCCCTCCTGCCCCGAGTCCTTAATGGAAGTTGGGTGAGAACCCGCTCCTGTTCATTCATGCCCCGGGCTGACGTCACCCAGGCCACGCCCTCAGGAATGTCTTTAAAGGGGACGGGCGAGGGGAGGGAGGGGAAATCCGGAGGGATTTGGGGAGGACCCAGCGACCCTCTGGACCGGTCGGCGACCCCCAGGCCCTCCCCGAGTTTGCGCATTTTAAAGCGCCAGCGCCCCCGCGCTAGTGTCCAGGAATCCTCAGCCCAAATGTGGGATGGTTGAGCACGGAGCCCTTTGCACTCGGAGACAACTCTGGCCTCGAGCCTGGCAGAAATGAGTTGGAGGTCCGAGAACAAGTTGTGCCCTTAGCAGCAGGCCTGGCAGAGGAGCCCTGAAATTAACAGGATGTCCTTCCCTTCCTGGGACCCCTGAAGGGTGCACCAAGCGCACCAAACCATTACAGGTCAAAGGAAAAGATCTCTGTTTAGAAGCCTCTAAGCCCCCCCGCTAGGAAGGTATAGACTTGGGCTACCTCATGTAATTCTCATCTGGGAGACAGGTGTCATCCCCACTTTACAGAAGTGGAAACTGAGGCTCCAAGTGTTTATACTCGCTGCACAAAGGCTGTACAGGCAGGACTTGAATTCAAGTGGTCTCTGCTTTGCCCACTGCTCCATACCAAGGGAGTGGGCACCCATCCCCCCGACCCTGGCGTGGCAGAATGAACTGGTGCACTTTAACACTGGAGGACACCTGCCTCTCACTGTCCCTCAAGGTGCCTCTCCCGCAAGGTTCCTCAGAAGTGAAGTCATCACTTCTTGTGACGGAAGCGGCTGGTGTTAGTGAAACAAACGGGAAACGTCCTGTCAGCCACCTGCCCGGCCACCCACTGCTGCCCGTTGCCCAATCGCCATTTGGCCAGTGCAGAGAGGACAGCTGTAGCCATCCTGGTTTTCCAGGGCCTCCTTCCACCCACCTCCTTCTTTCCTAACCCCTCCTTTCCTCAACCAACTCCCCAGCAGCCGTGCCGGGCTTCTCACACACTTGGCCTTCCCTGCCAGACGTGGACATCGTGTCCTCGGCGCCTGCCCTTGGGAAGCGGGTACAGACACTTCCCTTGCAGGGGGAGAGGAAGGGTTAATTACAGGTGTTGGCGTTAATTAAAGCCTTTGATCAGGTTGTTGGGAGGGGGGCCTCGGTCTTCTGAGGGTGTGTGTGTGCAAGAGTCTGTGAGAGTGAATGCATTTACTTACATGAAGATGAAAGTGTTGGGGTGTGTGTGTGGATGTCAGTGTTGGTGTTTGCAAGTGCTTGCGAGAGGATTTGTGTGTGTGTAAAATGTGTTTGAATGTGTGTGTGTGACTGTGTTGGTGTATGCTTGAGTGTGAGTGGAAGGGAGAGGACTTGCATGTGAGTGCGTGTGTTAGAGTGTGTCCTACGTCACTGCGGTTCAGAATACAGGCTGTGGAGTCGGTTAGTGAATTTTTTAAACAAGCCACTTAGTTGGCTTCCCCGAGCCTCAGTTTGCTCATCAGGAAGACTAAAAACCAACTTGGGAGAGTTACTGTGAAGATCAAATAAGGTCATGCATGTAACTGCATATGCCAGAAGGACAGAAAGCACCAGTTAAATCTCAGCTGTTATTAGCATTACATGCGGCTCAGCAAGAGGAAGTCACATCTGGTGAGGGCGGGGCACGTGGTATGCTCAGGGCTCTGTGGACAGGCACGTGAATGTGTGTGGAGACGAGTGTGTTCATGTGTGTAATGCACTGTATTGGTAAATGTTCTGCATGGGGCTAGGGACACTGTGCCTTGTGTAAGACTTCATGTGAGTTGTATGTAAAACCCTGTTTGTGGATGTGTGTTGCATGCTAGTTACAGGGGCTGTATGTTGGATTTGTCTGTAGAAACTACTGCTTGACACGTAGTAGGTATTTGGCTGCAAACTTTTGCTGAATGAGTGAACAAAGGTGTTGGCAAATTGTGTGGCAATAAAGTCTCAAAGTGTGGTGCCGTTTGGGCCTTTATGTAACATGCGTGGGTTTCCATCCACAGCCCCAAAAGGGTGAGCCTACACACATGTGTCAGGGGTGCAGTCTGCCCGATAGCTGTGTGTTGTGTGCCAGAGGCTGAGTCCAGAGGTGCCTGGGGGGAGGTGGATGGTGTGTGAGGTGGCAGGAGGGCATGGGGTGGGGAAAGCTCCCTAGCCTTTAGTCACCTACCGGCTGGCACACCCTTCCTCTCTTCCCTCCCCGACCCAGAGTCTTGGGCTCTGGGTGGCTGCACACTAAGGAGGAAAGTTCCCCAGTGAGTCTTAAAAAGCGGCACCAAAAGGTGGTATTTATTGTGACATAATCAGCTCTAATGGAGATGGAATTATCCCATAAAGGCCCCAAAGAGCCCTCAGGGGCTAAGTGCCACTGCAGCGGGTGAGGCTTCCGGTACAGGCAGGTAGAACCTGAGAGTGTGTGTGTGTGTGTGTGTGTGTGTGTGTGCCTCACCTATTCCCCCATGTGCCCAAGATGAATGTTGAAGTCTTCATTCCACCCACCCCACCTTTGATCTGCACTGCTTTTGGCCAAGAGCCAGGTATTGGAAACGATTAGTGCGGCCAACATGTATAAGCGCTTACTGTACTAGGCACCAGGCCGGGTGCTAAGCACCTCACCTCCACAGGCCTTGGTTCTCGTTCCCTACCAGGAGGTGGGCACCATCACTGTCTTCATTTCTCAGAGGAGCACATTAGCTCATGAAACTCAGAGCTGGGGTTCTAGCCTGTCTGGATCTGGCACACACTCTTGCAGGCACCTCAGTTCCACAGGACCCAGACCACAGGCCCCCACCCAGGCCCGGAACCCCACACTCAGTCTCTGCAGCCCAGTCTCCAGTCCAGTCTGGTGACAGCCTCTTCATGAAACCCCCAGGATCAGGCCCCCTGAGCCCCACACTCCGTGGCCATCAGGACCCTGCTCTTGGCCTCCTGAGTGCTTACTTATCTCCCTGAGCCTCTGAACTGTCTCCCCATGAGACTGTAAAGCTCCTGGGACGGGGGGTGAACCTGACACTTCCTTGCATTCCAGCCCCAGCTAGAACAGAATCACTGGAGAGATGATGACATTCTGAATCAGTTTCCTCCCATTCACTCCACTCCACCTTTTTTTCCCCCTCCTGTAGTACTGGGGATCGAACCCATAGCCTCCCGAGCCCTTTTTATTAGTGAGACAGGTTCTCACTAAATTCCTAAATTGCCCAGATTGGGCTTGAACTCATGATCCTCCTGCTTCAGCCTCCCAGAATGCTAGAATGACGGGCAAGCACAACCATGCCTGGCTTCTATCCACATTTCTTTTTTTTTTTTTTTTAATCCACATTTCTTGATGGTCTGCTATATGCCAAGCCACTTTGTCCGTGTGAAAGTATTCAACCCTCCCAGCGGCCCTGGAAGGAAAACTCATGTCCCTTTTTTACAGATGAAGAAAGTGGAACTCAGAGATATGAGTCACTTAGTTACACAACTAGTCCATGGCACAGGCAGAACTAAAGAGCAAAGTGTGTCTTACCCAGAGCCCCATCCACCTGCTCCCTTTTGAACAGTACATGCGCTCTCATGCCTGGACACCACTGTCCGAGCCGCACCCTCTCCCTGGACACCCTTTCTGTCTGGCCAGCTTCTCCTCAGTCTTCCAGACCTGCCCTGGTGGACACAGAATGGAGCCCAGTACTGTAGGAGAGCGCCTGCTAGGTGGGCACCCTGGACAGACTTGGCGGGCAGATGGATGTGTGGGTAGGTGGGTCCAACAGACCTACATTCTGCTATGTGGCCACCTGTGTTACCTCAAGTGCATGGTCTGTGAAATGGAGCATAACAATAACATGTCCACCCTCCTGACAGCTGCTGGGATTATACAGTGCCTGCCACACAATGAATCATTAAATCTCAGCTATTGCTACCTTTGCAATCAAATGTCACCTTTTTTTTTTTTTTAAACAGTCTTGCTATGTAGTCCAGGCTGGCCTTGAACTCACTGTGTAGCCCAAGCAGGCCTCAAACTCAACGTGATCTTCCTGCCTCAGCCTCCCAAGTGCTGGGTGAGATTACAGGCATGGGCCACCACACCAGGCTTCAAAAAGTCACTTTTGAAAAGCCATCTAGGCTCCCTCAGACCAAACAAATACTTTCAACCTGTAATAAACTCCATTGTCACAGTATTACAACTACCTCCCCTTCAGGCAGGGAGCCCCTTGAAGGACAGGGGCCATGTTTATGCCACCTTGTTGACCCCAACGGGGTGCTGGGCATACAGTAGCTGTATACGCATACACAAACACACACACACACACACACACACACACACACACACACACACGGTTACTAGGGCCCCATCTTTAAAAAGAAAACAAAAAATAAAAAACTGGGGGCTGGGTATTTGGCCCAGTGGTAGAGCGTGTGCCTAGCAAACATAAGGCCCTGACTTCGATCCCCAGCACCCCCCAAATAAAAGCCTCACCCCTCCCCCACCAGTTGCAGCCGCAGAGTGGCTAGAGTGGACGTCTGGTCCGCGTTTTAGGTGAGGTTTGCGGGGTGATCATGGCCGGGTAAAGGCTTTGCCAGCACACCCCACCCCACGCCCCGCCATGAGGCCGTGTGAGGCGAGGCTGGGGTCTTAAATGTGGGCTCCCAACTGTGTCGGGCGCACTGGAGGAAACCCCTCGATAATTGCGGGGCTTCCCCCGCCCCCCGCGCTGGATGAGAGGCTGCGCCGCTTCCTCTGGGCTTGCACGCGCTTCCTGGGACCCTTTGAAGTGGGTTCTCGCCAAATCCTGCCCGCGGGCTGGGGGCGGGGCCTCCGGGGGCGGGGCCTCCGCCGGGCCGCACCGTGCGCCGCCCCCGGGGTCGCCGGGCGCCTTCCGCCCACCTCCACCGGATTCAACCCCCTCCTCCAGCTCGGCCTCTGCTGGGCGCCCCTCGTTCTGCTGGGCGCCCCTCGTTCAGCTCGGCCTTCCCTTCTTGATCCGGCCACATCCTCCTCCCCAACAGCTCAGCTCAGGGTGAAGTCCAAGTTCTGTGTTTCACATAGAGAGAAACTGAGGCCCACAGAGGTCACTGAAGCAATGCGAAGACTCGCACCTGGCCTGCTGGCTCCAAGCGTGGCGCCCTCACCTTCTTGGTTACTTATTTTTCTGTTCCCATCGCTTCCCACTGCAGCACCCGAACGAAGGCCGCCAGCTCCAAGGAAGGTGCTGCATCCTGATCTTTGGACTAAGCAAATTTGCGAACAGAAGCAGGGCTGTCCTGCTCTGTCTGTTTGGGTCAGTTTTGCCACCTAAACGTTCGGGGCTGACGACTCCTACTTCCTTCAGATCCCTGTCTGCAGTCTGGGTCTCCTGTGAACGTTTCCTGATCACCCTGTCTACTGTAGCAGCACCCAACTTCACCTCCACTTCCTCCGCTGTAGGTGACTGGGCTAGTCACCTGCCTTTCCTCTGGATCTCCCCATTAGACTTTGGGAGACGACAGCAGCTCACCTTTTTAGAGAGGTGAGATGACACAGGTCACCATATGTCAGGCACAATTCCTGATGTCACACCTAGAGGGCCAGGACAAACTAAGGGGCTAACAACTAATGGGGGATTCTCTCTGCTGCTCCTATGCCACCTGTCCAGCACCCACCCACTCCAGCTCTCTGCCACCTTCTCTCCAATCTAGTCTCTCCCTACACTGTGTTCTGATGGCTCAGTCTGACTATCAGTGTCCCCTGGGCAGATGAGGGCAGGAAGATTGAGCTGTGGCTGGCCAGGGGCCGAGGGCACCTCCCTGGCTTCCCATGGGCACTACTTTCGGTGAGACTCTAGGATGGCACTTCGAAGCACTGAGTGTGCTTTCTCCTCTGCCAACTGGGGATAAAATAATACAGTATACAATACCCACTTGGTGGGGGAGACATGAAAGCAGGAAGGACTTGGCACGATGCCTGGCACATGGCAGGTACTCTGTAAATGTCTGCTGTGATCAATTTTTATCACTGACACCATACTTGGGGGCCCTGGGCTGGCATGGTACCTGCCAGGTGCCACCCCTTCCTGAGTCCTGACAGTTCGGCTGCTGGGCCTGGGTGGAGGCTCAGGAGAAGGGAGGAAGGGGTAGGGGAAGCAGCCCTGTTTGTTTTCTGCCTTTGAGAACCTCCAAACTTGCCCCAGCCCCCTCCTGTCCCTGCCAACACTAACACACAGGCCCCATTTGTCAGGAAATGTGCCCCAGGCCCCTTCCTGCCACGATCCCGGATAAACCCACCTGGATCCCATCCACACTCCAAGCCCCATTCCCACGGCCATCCTCAGCCTGGGCCCTCCAAGTCTACACGCACTGGGAAGTGCTGGGAACCCTCTCCTAATGGTCAGGTCTTAGGTCTGTATGGACCACCTGGGGACAGGTCTGGAGCTCCTCTCCCAACCCACCAAGTCCCCCTTTCCTGTGCTGGCTCCCTCTTTCTGCCATCCATCTTCATCAGCTAGTCCCAGGGAACCTTGCTCACTCCTTCCCAGCCCCTTAAACCCATCCATCCACCTACCCACCCATCCATCCATGAGTGAGTCCATCTGTCTGTCTGTCTGCTAGTAGCCAGTCCAGCAGTGGGCAGTCCATCCTCACCCCGTCCTATCCTCGGCCTCAGCCACACCTATCCCAGCAAGATCCTGTCCCCTTTCTCAGCAGGGTCTCTCATCACTGGTCCAGACCCCCATGGGTCCACCCCTCACCCTCTCATCTGTCTCCCTCATCTGTCAGTCTGTCCATCCTTCATCCATCCTTACTTCCTCCCAGCTCCCCCCACCTCGTCCCTCTCAGCCCTCTCTGGGTCACATCCATCACTTAGCAGACAGCTCTGCCCTGCCAGGTAGCCACCTCCTGGCTGCTCTTTCTGTCTGTCCACCAGTTCATCCATCCATCAGTCTTCCAGCCCATCGGTCAAGCCACCTGCTGTTCTTGCTGCCATTCACAAGTGCCCCATCAGGCCTCCTAAAATTCCCTTAGCGTGTGTGTGTGTGTGTGTGTGTGTGTGTGTGTGTGTGTGTCCCCACCGCCCTCCCTGCGCTTCCTGCTACCGAGAGCGAGAGCGAGGCAGAGGGACAAACACGGAGCAGGGAGACCCGCAGACCAGGGAGAAAATGAATGCCGGAGGCCCGGAGGGAGCGCGGGCCACGTGGAGCGAGCGGGGAAACGGCAGGAGCGGGCAGGGCAGACGAGCACAATAGCGCGGCCGGAGGGACCCGGGGAGGGCCGCCGGCCGGGGCAGGGCGGCGCTCGGAGCTCCGGTCCCCTGCCGGGCGAGGGAGGGGCGCCCTACCCGCGCGGGCGGACTCGAGGTCGGCGGGCGGGAAGCGCTACGGGGCGGCAGAGGAAGAGGGCCGAGGTCCCCCCCGCGGCTCGCCCCGCCTACGGTCTCGCACCCCGGCCACCCCGGCTTCCGACCCCGCAGGTGCCGCCTTTGAGAGTCGCCGCGCGCGGTTTACGGCTGGGCCCGACCCTGCTCCCCGCAGCGAGAAGCCGCCCCTGCGCCTGTAAAAGCCACGGGCGGGGCGGAGGGGCGGCGTTCGTTGCCATGGAAACAGGGCGGCCAGGGGGTGGGGGCCGACGACCGCCGAGGGCCTCCGAGCGGGGTGGGCGGCGCTCTCCCGACGCTTAGGCCCGCGCACCGCCCGTAGCTTCGCCCCTCCGGCCCTCCCCGCAGTCGCATCGCCGGCCAGAGCCGCTGCCTTCAACCCGCCCGCCCGGGCCCCAGTGGCACTTCCTAACAGTAATTAATCGCGTCGTCACCGCAGCTCACAGTGATCATCTTTGTCCTGGTACCAATCGCAGGTAGATTTGGCCACCTTTTTGTTTTGTTTTGTTTTTTTGAGATGGGATCTGGCTATCTAGTACAGGTTGGCGTTGAACTCAGAACTCATACAGTTGATCCCCCTGCCTCGGCCTCCTGAGTGCCAGCATTACAGGCCTGCGCCCACTTGCCCAGCTTCAGATCTGACAGTTTTGTCCCTATTTACAAACAAGAAAACTAAAGCCAGCAGGGTGTCTGCGTAAGGTTGTTCCACTAGAAATCTCACCTGGCTCAGTTTCCCCATCTGTAACAGAGAGGCCTGCTCCTGGACTCCGCCAACTGACCAGGGCAGAACGAGCCCCTCACTTGTCTGGCTTTGCAGGGCTGAGTAATTTTCTGCCTTTGAAGCCCTTGTTGTGGATCCGCAAGCCCCACTCTGGCCCAGGGCCTCCGTGTCTGGAGTGGATCTCTCCAAGCCAAGCTGCTCGCTGCTTGTGTGACTCAAGAGACATCTCCAGGGGGCTGGGGATTTAGCTCAGTGATTAGAGTGCTTGCCTTGCAAGCACAAGGGCCTGAGTTCGATCCCCAGCACCACGAAAAAAAAAAAAAAAAAAAAAAAAAAAAAAAAGAGACATCTCCAATCAGGTGTGGTGGCACATTCCTGCAATCCCAGCACTGTGAGAGGCTGAAGCAGAAGGATCTGAAGCTGAAGCCAACCTTGGGCAATTTAATGACTTAGTAAAACCCTGTCTCAGTAAGTAATAAAAAATAAAATTAGCTCAGTGCAAATGAATTCCTGAGTCGAATTCCTGGTACCAAAAATCGGGGGTGACGTCTCCGAGGGGCCTCCCCGCTCTGACATTCTACAGTCTCGGGTCCTCAAGTATGAGTTGCTGTGCTGCCTCCCCGCTCTGACTGGTTGCTCCCCAGGGCAGGGACTGTGCCTCTCCCACCACACTGGGTGCTGCTAGGGGTCACTGCCACCTCCCCAGGTCTGTGGGCACTAGAAATGCCAAACCCAGGCTGGTTGTCTCTTGGTGGATAAGTGCATCTGGGGGTCCATCTCAAGCCTTCTGCCTGCCCCGAGAGTGGCTGTCTGCGGGAATGGGTACCCGGCAGGTTCTGCCATGGAAACAGCCTTGCCTGGCACAGACACACACACCTGCACACGCATACCCACCCAGGCCACCCAGAAAGTCTCTGGCCGAAGACTTCCTCCCAGGCTGCTGCCATACCAATCATCCTCCCTTCTGCCTCCTGAGCACAGACAACAGCCCAGGAAGGTGGATGTTTCATGCCCATTTCACAGAAAGGCACACTGAGTCAAAGAAGGAAAGGCACTTGACTAAGGTCACCCCAGCAAGTGGTAGCCCCATTCCTTCTGCTGCGCCCCGCATCTCCCAGTGCCCCTCCTAGGGACTTGACACTGGGTCTTGACACATCTCCAGTGCTGGGCCCAGGAGGAAGTTGGGCTTGGTTGTTTTGTTTTGTTTTTGGGGGGGTTGGTTTGCTTTGTTTTTTTGTTTGTTTGTTTGTTTTGTGGTGCCGGGGATCGAACTCAGGCCCTTGTGCTTGCTAGGCAAGCACTCTAATCACTGAGCTAAATCCCCAGCCCCGGTTTGCTTTGTTTTTAAACTGAGGCTCCAGTGCCCAGCTCAGGGCCTGGAATATATAAGGCTTGTTGAACACACCTGATAATCAGGGCCTGGACTATATAAGGCTTGTTGAACACACCTGATAATTATCTCTTTTCTTCCACATTCTGGGGAGGTCCTGCCTTCCACGTCACCGCCGCCAGCATTGTGTGCACCACACTGGAAGATACAGACAGACCATCAAGTGGCTTATGGCCCCTGGCTATGGCCCAGCCCCCTGCCATGTGACCCCCTGGGACGATCCTCCTGCCTCAGCCTCCTGAGTGCTGGGGTTACAGGCATGCGCCGCCACGCCTGGCTGTGTCCTATTCTACAGATGGGATACCGAAGCTCTGGGGCAGAGTTGAAACCTGAGCACACTCGTTCTCCCCTTGTCAAATTGTCACTTCCCTGGGAGAGAGGACAAGGAGCCCTGAGCCTGTAGGTCACACTGCCAAAGCTTGGCTGACTTAAGGATCTGCCCCAGAAACAGAATGATGCTGGTGGAGGGGCGAGGGGTCCCTTTGGGGTCCCCACCACAGCTCCCTACTTCATATACACATGGGTGGGCACGTGCACATGCAGGCGCCTTGCGTGTGAAGGCCTGGAGGGCGCCATGGGCCATGTGAGGGCCAGGTGAGCATGGAGGGTCACGTATGTGTCCCTGTCTGAGTGTCTGTGTCCCACTGCGATAGAATGGGGCAGGGGAGGGGGGTCCTGGTATATACACACTGTGTGTCAGGCAGGTGTACTATTATGACCCTTGTGTAAATGGAGAAACCTGGGGAAGGTGAAGGCGTTGGCTTAAAGTCATACAACTGGCATGTGTGCCCTGGGTGGGTGCGTGTGTGCAGGTGTGTGTGTCTGCCTGGGGTGCAGTGGCGAGGGCAGGGAGGAAGGGGGCTGGCTGCAGGGAGCCTCCCTGTAATAGACTCTCCCTGTCTCGCCTGCGTGGAGCACCAGTGTAATAACAGTTTTGCCCAGTGCATCCGCCTTCTGCCACAGCCTGAACATGTACCTCAGGCCTGTTTGAGGGAGGAGGTCCCTCACCCCAGCCTGACCCCTGGCTGATCCGTGGGGAGGGGGTCTCAGGCCCTGCTCTGACTTCTCCAAGTCCAGAGTGGCCTGAGCAGGCCCAGTGGGGGAAGGTACTGCTGCTATCCGTGGCCCTGCCTGGCTGCCTCTGCCCTCAGACTGGGAGCTCCCCAAAGGGAAAGGTGAGGACTCCGCCAGCAGATGAACAGGAGTGGAGTGTATGCCCCTTGGTGGGCTGGGAGCTACCAAGGGCAGAGGCCATTCCCAGAGCAGGGCTATTCCCAGGGTAGAGGCCGGCTTCCTCCACTTCCCCCATCAAACTGCAGCTGCCCAGTTCCTTAGCTCCGAGGCAGCGTCTCAGGATGGGGAGTCATCAGCCCAAAGGCTCTGCAGCCTTCAGCCCTGACTCCCAAATCAATGCCATGGTTCTGAGAGCACAGCCTGGGAAGGGGCAGCAGGCAGAAAGTGCCCGGCCACCCAGGGCTAGATCCAGGGCCCTGCCTGCCCCCCGCATTGTCTCCCACGGACTCTGCCCACCCCTGGGTGCGCTTATCAAAAACCACCAAAACCAGCCATCGAAACTCCCAGCCTCTGAACCTCCACAGCACCCCTCCCAGCTCACCCCGCCTGCCCTGCCCTGGTGCCCGGGGCCCACACCCTGCCAATTCCATTCCCAGGAGGCCTGGAGGGAGCCGAGCTGGCCCCAGGAGTCCCCCGCCCTGCTCCTGTTTCTCCAGGGTGTGCCCATGTTTGCCCTCCAGATCCTGGCCCGGGACGGGCACTGCCCCGAAGATAAAGAGACTCCGAGGCTGGAAGCTGTGCAGGGAGATCAGAGGGGCCGAGAGGGAGAGGTCGGACAGAGGACATTACTCGTCCCTGGCCACTGAGGTGCCCTCATTGTCACCTCCCCTCACTGTCATTTTCCCAGCCAGGGTGGGGAACTGAGGCCCAAAGAGGGTGTCTGGTCCAGGTTCACATTGGCAGGCCTTGGGGAATGGAGCCGGAAGTCTTCAAAGTCATAGGCTTTGTCTGTACTTTTCACTGAAGAGCCGACTGTGCCTCAGTTTCTCCATATGAGAAATGGAGGATAAGGAGTGAGTCAGTTTTATGACATGAGATAAGAAAATGAGGAGCAGCAGCCAGCACGGCGCCTGGCACACAGCAGGTGCTTAGCAAAGCATTACCTCCCTTCCAGTCTGAAATCCTCACCCCAAAAAGCCCTGCCCCCCAATACCTTGGTGGGATATCTCACCTCCCCAACCCAGACCTGGGGCCCCGGTGTTTTCCCCACTCCTCCCAGCCTCTGTCCCCAAGGTGCCCTTCCTTCCTTCCTTCTCCAAGGGAAGTGGGCCTTCCTCAGTTGCTCCTGCTACCACCTCCTGGTGACAGGTTCGCTGGGGGTGACAAAGCACCCAGCTTGCTGACTCAGTGCCCAGAGCTAGGCTTTGCTTAGCAACGCAGGGCCTGGGGCAAACAGAGCCACAGGCAGCCACACCCCCACCACAGGAATGTACCAGCATTCCTGGGGGTTGCACTTGCCCTGGCTGTGCCCAGAGGGGGGCAGGTAAAGCACCTTGGTTCCCTGCCACCTTGGCACCGGCAGGAAGGAGCCCTCACACCCGGGCCCAGGGCTCCGCAGCTGCCCTGGCCTGAGACCAGCCTGTGGGTCCTCCAGGGCCTGGTATCCTGAGGGAAGGGGCCAGAGGAAGGTGGTAAGGCTCTGAGATCTGCCTGCTGTATGCCCTTGGAAAAGGCCTCTCTGAGCCTCAGTTTCCCCCTTGTAAAGCAACAAGGAGAGAGCAGAAGCCTGCTGGTGAGGACTGGGTGAAAGAAGGCAGGTCCAGGGCTCAGCCATGCTGCCTCACCTGTGGAGGGGCCAGGGAGGGGCCAGGGAGGGGGTGAGGGGACCCTTCAGACTCTGGGGCCTGGAGGTAGATTGAAGCCTAGAGAGAGATTTGCACCTCCCTGAGGCCACACAGCAGGGCCTGACTGACCATGAGATTCCCCCATGATCCTCTGCAACCACCCAGAGTCTCCTGTCTCAGGCAGTCTGACCCCCTGGTCAGGGAGGACCCCCCCAGCCCCACCCTTCTGTGGCTAGGGAGGCCTGAGCTTCTTTCCCCCTTTCAGGAGCTCCACCCCATGGGGACCCACATTGGCCAGGGGCAGAGTTTGTGTCCCTCCAGGCCTAGGCCCCTGTGCCCCCAACACATCAGGGGAATCCCCCCATATCCTGCGTCCCTCTCCTTCCTTCTCTGCCTGCCCCCCTGTCTGCCTTTGTCGCTGTTCCTTCTCCACAGGAATCTCTTTCATGGAAAGGGGCCTTGCCTTGGAGCTGGGCTGGAGCCTGGACTTGCACCCTGGATTCTGCCTCTGCTGTGTGATCTTGGGCAGTTTCCCTACCCTCTCTGGTGTTCCCTTTCCCATTACAGATTGTATTCCTTGTCTGAAATGCTTGGGAGTTTACTGGTTGGGAGGTTTTGGAGTTTTTGGATTTGGAATAGACTTCACTAGTTGAGAATCTCTAATCTGAAAATCCAAAATGCTCCCAAATTGGAATTTATTGAACATCATGTTGGTTTAAAAGGTTTCTGGTTTTGGACTTCCAGATTAGGGGTGGTCAAGCCGTTTCGTCTACACTGCACACGAGAACATGACATGCCCAGCAAATAGTAAGGGTTGCAGGTACAGGCCCCGGCTCTCAATGCCTCCTTTACTCCTTTAATCCCCCCAGAGCTGCCTGCCTTCGCTCCAGACTCCACTGTGGGTGGCTGAGTCGGAGCTCTGCTCTGGCCAGGAGGCTGCATGCTCACAGGCTACAGGACTGTGGCCCGAGACCGGCCCTGGCTGAGGGAGGGGGAGGCTGGGCCGCCATTCACTGCTAAGCCTGGATCCGGGCGCCTTTGTACCAAGAACAAAGCCCGGGGATCTCTGTTCTCTGACCTGCCCCTCTCCCACCGGAAGGGACAGGGCCTGGCCAAGGGATGAGCTGAGCTCCTGGGTTGGGGGCTGCACCCCAGGCACCCCTCCCGGGGTGCAGGGTTATGAGGGGTTAGCTACCCTGGGTTCAAACTTAGTGTCTTGCCCTCATGAGTTAGACAAGGGTTTTAACCTCTCCTGGCCTCAGGGTAGTCTCTTGGGGGACACTGCCGTGGCCCCCACCAGTGGTTTCTGAGGAGAGTGAGATGTGCGCACGGCCCAGTGTGTGCCCAACAGGTGGCAACCAACTTTGGCCTTGCCTGGGATCCCAGTTTAGGCTGGGACAAATGCTGGGTCTCGGTGCAAAATACATGTGTGTGTATGCGTGTGTGATGAGGATTTTGAGCAAGCCAGGAGAGGTGTGCTGGAGACATAGCCTGACCTGCTACCTGCCTGCTCTCCGCTTAGCCAGGTGCCCCAGGATGTCCCTCGAGAGAGGAGAGAGGGAGATGGAGGCCTCGGGTCCACCTCCCTCCCTGGTCCCCAGCCTGGCCCTCAGCCCAGGCCTCCCGCTGCTGGCTCCCGGCCCACCATGGCCTGAAGGGGGGCCTGCCTGCTTGGGGCTCTGTCCTGCAACCCGCAGTCCCTCAGCCCCGAGGGGACAAAGCACCATGACAGGAGATGCTGAGAGCCGGCCTGGGCAGCGGTGACTTGAGTTTCCAGGCCGGGGGCCAGGCGGCTGGCGGTCACACTCAGCCTGGGGCCTGGGCTCTGGCCAAGCGTCAGCAGTGAGACTGTTGGGTCGGTTTTATTTTAAACAAAAAAGCACTCTGAGTGGAAACATGTGTTCCTTCTTCCTCCTCCTCCTCCCTCTCTCCCTCTCACGGTCTCTCCATCTTATCCTCCCCTGCTCCTTCTAGTGCCTCCCTTTCTGTTTCCTGTCTCTGTTCTCTGCTCCTCCCTACCTCATCTCTCTGTCTCTGTCTCTCTTGGTCTCTCTCTGTGCTTCTCTGGCTACCTCTTTCTACCTCTTTATTTCTCTGTCTCTCACCCCGTCTCTTCCTCCTACGCTTCAGGACTCAGAGAGGACCAGGTCCCCTGCCTCGGGGTGTGGCCCTGGCCCCTACTGTGAAACCGCCCACCGCCCGTCAGAGCCTGGACCCGATCTGATGCAGGGCTGCTGCCTCTAGAAAATAGTTCTGCAGTTTAAAACCGACTTTTCAAACACAGGTTCAGGCAGGGGGTGCAGCTCAGCAGTAGAACTCTTGCCTGGCATATGCGAGGCCCTGGGTTCCCACTCCAGTACCGTAAAAAAACAACAATGGTCTGGTCCAGACTGTCCCTTCTGTAACCAGAGATGGAGACCAAGGTGGGCCATGGCCCGCCTGAGGCCACACGGGAATTTGGGGCCAAGCCGTGTCACCTGTGCCTCAGGAAGGGCCACAACCCGCACACGCACCTGCCGTTGCTACTACTTCACGGGTCCTTGCGTTCTCCAACAAGGCAGTCCTCTTCCTAAGAGAGTGACACCCCTCCTCCGAAGCGTCACCCAGCACTCAGGACCCCCAGGGAGATGTCGGGCTGCAGCTGGTCGTCTCTCCTCCATTTCCAGCCCCTCAACCAGGCAGTGAGAAGAGAGAAGAGAGGCTGGCCAATCAGGGGCTGGGTCTTAGTGTGACTGAGAGCATGACCTTTGCCCTCGCCAGCCTTAGTTTCCCCGTCTCAGCACCCAAGGGCTTGCCTTTGCCAATGAGGGCCTTCCTGCTTGTCCACGGAAAGGAATTCTGGAACTTCCGCCCAGGAATGCAGCCTCCATCCCAGAGTGAGAGGAGGCCCCCTCAACTGGCCTCCAGTCCCCCGAAATGTCAGGCACTGGGTCCCAGTGTGCAAGGGGCAGCAATGCCACAGCCCAGAGGAGAGGACAGAGTGTCACAGCTAGTCCGCTTGTGAGTTCTGGGTTGTGCCAGGGACAGGAGGTGCTGCCCGTGCAGAGGGGAATTCCTCCCCTCCCACAGTGCCAGGAGTTAAGTCAAGTAAATGCCAGGGATTAGGGACTAGGGAAACGGTGGGGACAGTAAGCCCGTCTTCCCAGCCATGGGCCGACTCGTCATCTACCTCGCTGCTCCCTCTGTCCGCCTCCTGCCTCGCCCCCTACTTGGCTTCCAAAATGGGAAGAGGGAAGGGCGAGGAGCTATGTGGGTGCCTCTGCTGGTCAGCACAGAAGGAAAAGCTGCCCAGGACCTGGGGGTCAGGCTGCCCTCTGTCCTCTGGGACCCTCCCAACCAGGCGCCGGAAGATGTACCTGAGACCTTCCTCGGTCCCCACCAGTGCCACTGGCCCCCTCATTCCTGCTCCTGCGATGCAGCATGGAGATGGTGCCTTTCATCTTCACAGTTCCCTGAAGTCAGGAGCCATTGGCACCCACTTTACAGATGGGGGGTACAGAAAAGGGGAGGGCTCCTGAGCTCACACAGCCTGAGTGAGCACTGTCATTTGCAGGAATTTCACAGGCCAGGTAGCACTGGTACTTTGAAATCAGCTGTGGAGGGACCATTTACACTGCAGCCATCAGCAAATAATACAAACTAGGGCCTGCCCGCCTCCCTCTCTTCCTTCCTTCCTTTCTCCCTCCCTCCCTTTTTCCTTCCTTCTCTGCTTCTTTCCTTCTTTTTCTGTACATGTCTCTCTCTTTTTCTCTCTTCTTTCTTTTTTTCCTTCTTTTTTCCTTTCAGAGAGCAGGTTGTTAAACATTCACCAGCTCACACTGGCTGGAGTCCCCACATTTGCAGGACCTCAGGGGGTCTCTCGCTTGCTCAGGGACATTAGGAGCTTAGCTGGACTCATCCCATCTCTGGCCCCGTGACAAAGCTGAGTCTGCCGCCAAAGAAATCCTGTCCTCCCTCTTGCAATACCAAGATTTAGCGTCTCTTTCTACTCCACCAGGACAGCTTCCTGTGCAGGGCAAGAAACTGTCCTGATTGTCCCTTTGGGGCAGGGATTAAAGGTCCACAGGCCAGCACGCCCTGCCCTCGGACACCGCCATCAATTCCATAAATATTTACCCAGCACCTCAAGTAACCTTCGTGGGCTGTTTCCTCATCTGTACAACGGGGCGGGCGCATCCGCCTGACCAAGTTCGCCCGTTCATTCTGTGGGTGGCTCCCATGTGCCCCTGAGGGTGGGAAAGATGGTAGAATCACGACTTCTGCTGTAAGTCCTGGCTCTGCCTTGGGCTTCCTGTGCTGCCCGGGGCTCAGCTTTCCCCTGTGCACAGTGACGCCCTCCCCCTCCAGAAGGTGCCTTCCAACCTCTGCCATCCCCAGGTGTTGCAAGGTCCCCGGGGAGACTGCTGGCCAGCAGGGTCATGAGCCCAGCTGAGCCCAGAGGATCAGGAGTGGTTCAAGCTCCACGTGCTTCCCACCCGCAGGGCATGTTTCTGTCCACCTGGAGGGCACACTGTGGCCACCGCAGGGCTCAGAGAACAGGCAGATGTGGGACTCTGGGGGGAAGTGTCCTGCCGGGGCTAAGCAGACTTTATCTCCTGTGATCCCTGGGACACGCTTGCCAGGTGGGACATCATTCTGCACAGGAGGGAGCTGAAGCCCAGAGAGAGGCACAGTGACTTGACTGAGTTTATTTATTCAAACAATTGTGGTTGATGGGGCAGAGTTTTAGTGTGGGAAGATGAAAAAGTTCTGCAGATGGTGGGTGGTGATGGCTGCGCCACAATGTGAATATACCAGAAGTCACCGAGCCGCACACTTACGAGTGGATTAAAAAAAATTAAAAAAATAAAAAAGTGGATAAAATGAAGCCTGATATAGTGGTACACATGCAATTCCAGCACTCAAGAGGCTGAGACAGGAAAATTGCAAGTTCAAGCCCAGTCTGGGCTACAGAGGGAGTTCAAGGCCAGCCTGGGTTATATAGCAAGACCTTGTCTGAAGGAACAAAGAAACGGGGCTGGGCCTTTAGTTGGGGCTGGGGATTTAGCTCAAGTGATAGAGCACTTGCTTAGCAACCACACAGGCCTGAGTTCAATTCCCAGCACCCCCCCAAAAAAGAAACAAAAACACAAAAAGGATAAAATGGTAAATATAATACTGTGTATATTTTTACCACAATAAAAAACCAAACTAGAAAGTATTCATTGAACCCCAATTTTTTTTCAGGCACTGTGCTAACTGCTGTGGGTATAGCAATGAACAAACAAATACCTCTTCCTTTGTGAAGCTGCCTTTTTAGAACAGCGCTGTCCACGAGAACTTTCCAGAACTCTCTGGGCTGGAACGATGGATGGACAGACAGACCTGTTCCCTCTCTGCTTGGCACAATGGGGCGGCCACGAGCCGCATATGACCACGAAGTGCTTGAACCGTAGCTGATGCAAATGAGGAAGCAACTTTGGTTTTATTTCATTTTAATGCATTTAAATGAAACGGCCACCTGGGGCTGGACAGTGTGGTTCTGGAAGGTCGACCTCATGGGTGCGGCAGAGCCGGTCTTCGAACCCCAGTTCAGCCGAGCCAGCTCCGTGTTTTCAAGCTTGCAGGCACTGTCTCTCAAAAGCTGGGCCTCTTGTGGCCGCTTGCATCGGGTCTCTGGGGACACGAGGTATAAGGCAATCTCCAGGCTCTACTTTTTATCAGGCTCCCCAAGGGATTAGGACAAGGTCAAGTTTGAGACCTCCTCGACCCTGCCCTAACTGTTCGACACTCACGGCCCAGAGAGGCAGCCATCAATCTGGGCTTCCCAAGTCCGAACCAGGCCTGCTTGGGGGCGGTGCCTCCCGGGCATCCCCACCCAGCTAACCCAACCTGGAAGATAACTAGTTCTGCTGCCAGCCTGCTGTTCCTTACCAGCAGAGCTCTCTCCCGAGCACCCCGATCCCGTGTCCCATCCATCTCTGGGGCTCCCCACTCCACCAGCTCAAGGCCGGCCTGAGCCGCGGCCCGAGCCGTGGGCAGCAGGAGGGACGGGCTCGGCCCGGTGCCCCACACCCTGCGGGCCAGCCTGGTCCAGGAAAGGAAGGAAGTGAAGCAGGCTGGGGCCAGCGGACAAGGCGGACAAGGCTGGGGGTGACGCAGGCTTCAGGAATTTGAAAACAAACATTTAGCCAGGGAAGGAAGAGGCTGCGGTGGGTTGTTGAGCTGGGGCAGGTCTGGTTCCCTCCTTCCCGGGGCAGGGGTGAATCCTAGCCCTGCTGACCGGGCCCCTGGCTGGAACCGGTGCCTGGGGAGTTTCCACTCCACTGGGGCGCTCAGGAGGCTATTGAAGATGTAGGGGCCCCAGGCTTGGGCTGGTGTGAGGAGAGGAAGGGGAAGGGAGAGCCAGGAGGGGCTCTGTGGAGGTAATCGCAGACAGCTTCCTGGAGGAAGTGCCACCTGCATGGAGCCCTGAAGGGCAGGATAGGAGCTTATTCCCCTCACCTCTCCCTAGAGCCAATGATTCAGGGTGGCTGAGTGGGCAGGTACCCCGGATACGTGGAATAAAAGGATAATGGATGGAATAAATGGAGGATGAATGTGAAGTCTGAAGTCTCCAGACATAGACAGTAAAAGAAGAATCCATCTTCCTGCCCCTTTAGCCTCATCCTCTCCTCGTGGTCTTGAAGTTATGATCCCACTTAGTATCCAGAGTCTCTGCAGTTTGCTTGCCTGAGTTCCAATCCCTACTTGGTCACCTCCCAGCTGTGTGACACTGGATGAGTGATTTAACCTCTCTGGACCCTAAAATGGAGGTGGTAATAACGGCTCCTTCACAGGGCTCGTGAGTACTGAGCTCACACAAGTAAAGTGCTTGGGACAGTGTCGGGTGTGTGGTGAGAATTTCCTAAGTGTTTACTCATATTAGGCACTTACACATTCATTAATTCACTCACGACTCACTTATGCACGCAGTGATTCACTGACTTATTCAAGCCGCCACTCACTCTTTGCCAGTCATGTGTTGGGCAATCCCCATGCCAGGCCCACTCCTCCCCACCTCCCCGCTGCCAGTCTTGCATGCTGCTGGGCGAGCTGATAATGCCTGTAACAATTTCCTTAATTCCTCCAAACCCAAGTGAAGGAGGAGGGGCTGCGTGGTGCAGGGTCAACGAGCTAAGACCAGAGCAGGGCGCAGGTGCTAAGCTCCCAGGATGGGCTCCATGGCCAGCAGCCAGAACCTGGGGCACTCAGCCTTCGGGCGCCAGGCTGCTGCCCTCTTTGACAGCTGGATTCTCCGAGTCCAGGCCTCGTCTGCCGGTACGCAGGCCTCGTGAATGTGGGGACCTCCAGCCAGCCAAGGAGCAAGCCCCGGAGCTCAGGCTGTTTCCCTAGTGCCAACCAGAGCTGCGTGTGGAGCACGCTGACTGCACACTGATGCACGGCAGCTGGCCAAGCAGAATCTCCCACAACTTCCCCTTTCCCACGGGCCGAGAGAGCAGATCATGCTGGTGGGGAAGAGTCCCACTGGCGCTCTGTGAAAGCCACTTCCCGAAGCCCTCCTTAAGCTAAGCACCATGGTGGGCACCAGCTTTGCGCTTCCAGCCGGTGCCACAGAGGGGGTGCCTACTTCATCGCATTTACAGGAAACTGAGGCTCTGGGAAATAAAGGGACTTGCCCAAGGCCACCCAGCCCGGAAGTGTGGTCCCCACATTCAAATCCTGGTCTCTGCCAGCCCAGCCTGCCCTGGAGACAAGCAAGGCTGGCATCTGTGGGACTGGAGGAAAGCTGGGCTGGGCACCAAGGTGACGTTTGGGCCAGAGGGTGGAGCAGTGTGAAGGTGAGTGAGAGAGGCAGGCCGGGTTCCAGCGGGAGCCGGGTGCAGGGCGGGTAACGGGAGCCCAGCCAGGCTGGGGCCCCTGGGCAGGCCACACAGGGCCTGGAAGCAGCAGGCTCATCCTGTGGAGCCACCCGGGTGATACTGGCTGCAATGCGCTGACACAGCAATTGCATCGGCCTTTCCTGGAAAACGGCAGGCGCTGTTGAGCGACGGGGCGTGAGCACCATCCAGTGTGCAGCTCCTCCCTAGCAGGCTGCGTGGATGCCCCTCCAGGTGCCCAGGAGCCCCCCATGCACCCAGACTCGGAGCCCTTGGGTCCAGAGCCCAGAGCCACTGTCCGGCTGGGCAAGGGTGCCAGGGGCCACGAATGACCACCCAGCCAAGCAGCGCTGCCTCCCGGGCACACCCCCACTTGCCTTCTGCAGAGGCTTGTGTTGCAGCATCTTGAAGGGGACAGGTGTGGCCCTGAGTGCGTGTGACACCATTCCATGACACTCTCCCGCAGGGCTTCGGTGCTGCCCCGCTGTGAGCGCAGCTTTAGGGGCACCAAAGGCCCCAATGGGTTGCATCCACTGCCCCAGCTGGGGTCAAGGAGCACCCCAGTCCCTGGGCGCCAGGCAGGGCCGGTCACAGGCGCTTATCAGGCTCTGGAGGAAATAATAGGATCGGGGACCAGCTGCCACAAATCGGATCATCTTGCACCCTGGCAGGGTGTGGGTAAAGAGGGGACCATGGCACTGATAGGCCCAAGCAGAGGGGCTGAAATGGCAGGCGCAGGAGGGCTGGGACATCTCTGTATCACCCCTGCACCCTGCAAGCCTCAGGGACCCGGCCTGCATGGTGCTGTGCTGGGAAAGATGAACAACCGGCTCCAGTGCAGGGTGGGGACAGGCGTGGGGAAGCTGATTTCCGTGGTACAGCGCTCCCACGGTGGCCGGTTCCAGCCCCAGTGTGACTTCCCTGATGCGATGCTAGGAAGAGCTGCTCTTGACAGCACACTGTCCCCAGCCCTGGTCCCTGCCTCCCACTGCTGTGTGACAACCGTGTGGCTGGTGGGCACGTGGGCATTGTGTGAGCCGAGAGTCAGACGCTCACTATAGCCAAGGGTGTCAGGGAGGAGGTCTGGGCTCAAAGGCACTCTGCTTCTCATTTGTTGTATGACTGCAACAAATCAGGGCCCTTTGCTCAGCCTGTTTCCTCCTTCGTAAAATTCGCATGATCCAACTAGAATCCATTCAGAGGGTTGTGACAAGGGTTACGGGCGGTCATCAGGGCCAGGGCCTGGTAAATGGCGTTGGTGATTTTCATTGTCCCACCATCTGGCCAACATCTTGGCCTGAAAGGCAAAGCAGCAAAGGCCAAGGGTTTCCAGGGCATTAGCATTTTCCGGCCTTAGGAACCGAGGCCAGGGCTGAGCACGTGCTCCTGTTTCCTGGAGTCTGTGCCCTCTATGGCCTCCTGCTCAACCCGCTGTCCCATGTCCTATCTCCACGGCACAGACAAGGTATCAGAAGGACTCAACCCACAGAGATGTGGGGCCTGGCCCAGGGTTGACCCTCCATCCCAGCCCTGGGCTCTGCTGCCCCCTGCTGACTGCCCTGGGAAGGCTGCCACTCCCACCAGGAGAAACCAGGCAGAGAATAATTATCATGAAACCCAAAAACATTGGCATCCTTGATGATGCTGGCCGTCGTTGTCCCTTTGCAAAGTGCCTTTCTGGTCAGTCGAGGGCAGCACAGAACAGGATGCAGGGGCTGGACAGAAATCAGATGGGGATTTAAGTCTGGAGTCAAACTGTGACCTTCGGCAAGTCACCTCTCTGAGCCTCAGGCTCCTCATCTGTAGAATGGGGTGACACACATAGGGTTGTTGTGAGGATTAAGTGACCCAACACCTGGCACCAATATTGGACTGAAGACAATGACACTCACCACCTGTCCATGAGATCCTCTCCTTGGCAAAGTGCTGGGCTTTGGTGGGGGCTTTTCTTTTGTTTTGCAGTACTGCACATTGAACTCAGGTCCTTCATATTGAGCTACATTCCCAGCCCTTTTTTATTTTGAGATAGAGCCTCAAAAAGTCATTAAATTGCCCTGGCTGGGCTCAAACTTGTGGTCCTCCTGCCTCAGCCTCCCAGAGTGCTGGGTAGGAGGTATGCACCACCACGCACACAGGCCCGGGCCACCTTCTTCTTCTTCTTCCTCTTCCTCCCCTTCTTATTCTTTTTGAGACAGGGTCTCCCTATGTAGGCCAGGCCGGCCTTGAACTTGCCAGGTAGCCCAGGCTGTTCTTAAACTCTTGATCCTCCTGCCTCGGCCTCCTAAGTGACAGGATTGCAGGCACCTGCCACCTTGCCAGGCTGCAGATTGCCTTTTGCTAAGCCCTTCTTCAAAGCGTCTCTTCCTTTAATCCACATTATTATCCCCACTTAATAGAGAAGGAAACTGAGGCCTAGAAAGGAGAAGTACTTCCCTGGGGCACTGTGGCCTGTTCTCAGCAAGGCAGGACTGGAAGCTCCTGCTTGTGCAGCCTCACTGCCTCACTTGTGGCAGGCCAGCTCCTGTCCCAGTCCTAGTCCCTGTAGCCTCTCGAGTGCCAGGCAGGCAGGTGGTCCTGCTTCTTGACCAGTTCCCCAGCTGTGGACAAGTCAGGAGCCTGGAGCTGTGAGTGGCTTCCAAAGGTCGCCTGTCCATCCCCTGCACCCCACCCAGGCAGATGACTGCTCATCCTGTTCTTCACGCCACCCAGGGGAGGAGATTCCAGGCTCTGCTTCCTCCACCGGCCCAGGTGTTTGTGACAGTTCCCACGGTGGCCACCTCTGCCACTCTGTGTCTGATCAGGTGCTTCCTGCTGCAGCCTCAGCCCATTTCCTTTGTTCTTCCAGCAGTGTCAGTGTGGAGGACCGAGAGACCCCAGGGCGATGGGTAAAGCTCACCTGGGGACAGGAAGTGAGAGTTGAGGCCAAGTTCAAACCCAGGTCAAGGTGGCAAAGAGTGACTGAGTTGGTGGCAGCTCAGTCCGGTGGTGCAACCTCACTGGCAGCCTGGGGCTCGTGGTTGGCTTGGGAACGGGCAGCTCAGCCTCAGGATGCACACAGACCGAGCCTCAAATCCAGCTCTGCCATCCTCAACCCACATTGCTGGGCCTCTCCACGCCAGGCCTGCACTTGGCACCCAGGCTGAAGTG